>PVKA01006544.1:0-38425 GCA_004027165.1 Ctenomys sociabilis | reverse complement strand
AAGAAAAATATGGCTAATAGTGAATTTTACAATATGTCTATTTTATCTCAAATGAAAAAGAAATAGATACAAAAAGATACACTGTGATCTGTAGTTTCTCGTTTAAAATTAAGCTTAAGCACAGCTTGCTCCCCAGGAAGGCTACAGGAGAGAAGTGACAGCAGTGGAGGGGGTGCTTCCTGATGGATTTCACGACCCATGGCTCTTGAGCTACCATCTCACCTCTGTAGATTCCTAGGCCCAAGACCCCCTGTCCTCGTTGTTGGAGAAGTGCTGGGATAATCAGAATGCAAGGATGACAACCTTTTCCCAAAAGAGGCCTGACACCTGTAGAAGTCAGAAGGGAGCCAGTTGAACAAGCAGGAGGGTGGCCTCGCAGACACTCAGCGCACAGCATGCTTTGCCTCGGTGGCACTGCACGCCCAGGGGACTGTGTGTGGCTGTCACACCTGCAGACAGAGTGCTACTCGGGAAGCGGCTCTGGGTGGGCTCTGACCCAGGCCCGCCCAGCACGTTAAGCAGCAGGGTCCTTCATATGCGTGCGTGCTTCGGTTGCGCACCAAGACTTCTGTGGTTCCATTAAAGAGAGCGGTCGCCTCTCATGCTAGGTCTTACACGCTAAACGGTCCGTAGTGTTTCTGAGGTAGCCGTGTGCTTTCTAGTCACCACTAAGCTGGCCCTGTAACATCGCACTCCCCTCCTCCCTGACGCTCACGCACCCATAGCGGTTCAGAATCCTTACCGCCAATCCAGTCCATGAGACTGGATATCTGTTCAATCTTAGGTCAGACACCACCTGCTGCCTCAGTTTCCCTAAGTGTAAAATGACAGTCCCACGGGGATGTGTGGCTAACACATCTTTGAGCTAGTGCGAGCAGAGCCCTTAGAGCGGAGCCTGCCATGCAGTAATGCTCTAATCGATGGCCCACCTTGGGCCTTCTTGCAAGCATGAGTCACTAGCATCTTAGTTACAAACTCCCTGGTCCAAATGCTTAGCTCAACCTTCCTTCTGTAATTGGTACTTTACCTTAGGGCAGTGGGTGGTGAGATGCAGAGAAGGACACAGGGGAAAGGCCTCCAAGAGGAGTCCCTCCCGTGATCACAAGCTGTCCTGAACTCTGTGTAGAAGTCTTGGTGCGCTCCACTCAGGGGACTTGTAGGGAAAGTCTCCCTTAGGACGGATGGCCTGGGTGTGCTGGGGACAGATGCCTGGGGCTGCCACCCTGGCTGGAACCTCGCCTCACCTGCGGCACAGGGGGCATCCAGTTTCCCAGCTGAGAGCACCGCTCTGTGACACAGGTCCAAGCCTACATTAAAACCCCCCTCAAGGGAAGCCAGATGGTGCTCTTCTCTGGGGACAGAGAACGGGTGTTCCACTTCTGCCAAGAGAGAAGCACTTGGGACTGCGTGTTTTGATTACCCTGAGCTCCTACCTCCTCCAACTCCACATGTTTGTGGAACAGGGAAATGAGCTCCCAGTCAAATGATAAAACTGAT
Organism: Ctenomys sociabilis; assembly: GCA_004027165.1. Taxonomy (NCBI): domain Eukaryota; kingdom Metazoa; phylum Chordata; class Mammalia; order Rodentia; family Ctenomyidae; genus Ctenomys; species Ctenomys sociabilis. Next base: position 36,928 of record PVKA01006544.1, on the reverse strand, counting down.
ATGATTCATGGCTCTGTCAGGAGGAAAGAAACAGGAAACGGAGGCCCAGTGGCTCAGCTGTGATGTCATCCCTTTGGCATGCTGTCCCAGCCCTGGAAAAATGTAGCAGACAGAAGCTATTTGGTCACTTGGCCACAGCCCCAGCACAAAGGACTTGATCTTGGAAGTTCTGCTATGGGAGCAGGGAGAGGGCCAGATGTCAGTCTGTGGGTGCTGGCGCCAAGGACGCAGGAAGAGAGGGAGGCTGGGACAACCCCTTCAGGAAGCAGTCTCTGCAGGACCAGCCCTGAGCTGCGCTGTGTGCTTGCATTGAGCCTGGGCTTTTAAAAATGGGTTTTGGAATAGTGGCTCCTGGTGTTTGATCAGTTCCTTCTGACTAAAGGGCAACAGGGGTTTTGGCCTCGAGCCTGGGAGCTCTGGGAGGCTCATGGTGGGGAGGCTGAGGGCTGGGTGTGGCAGAGAGAGCAGGGGGACGAGGAGGAGGGCACTGTCCTTGGTCCACCGCAGCAGCAGGGCTGGACTTGAGCAGTCCTGCGGCATGCTCTGGCTTCTCCTTGCCGCTTCTGTAGCTCTGTGGAGCAGGGTGAGGTGAGCTTGGGGTGCAGGCCTGCTGCAGGCCCCAGAACACACACCCTGAAGTGCGCTCTTCATTAGTGAGCAAATGCACAAACACTGGGTGACTGTTTCTGAATTAGTGAGTGGGTGTCCCAACCTGACTGACCCCCAGCTGAGCAGAGACACCTACCAGGCCTCAGCCCAGCCAAGCAGGAAGCTTTTGTCTGAGCAGCTGTGCGTGTAGCCATTGCCTCACGCCAGGTAACCCTCTGGAGTGTCTTGCTCCTCCTGAAGCTCAGCCTCTTCACCTAAGTGTACCACAAAGGCCAATCAGCGTATCCCCGGGGGAGGGGGATAGCTGAAATGGGACTGCTAAGAACAGTCCCCTCTTAAGGTAATATTCCTTTAACATTTATTCCACACTTGCTTAAGGATTTTCTTTTAGTAAACTTTGCACATCACTCCACTGAGGGCCTTTTCAGAGGTAGCTAATACAGCACAGTACCTGACCACACTATGTGGGACTGACTTTCATCTCAGCTTCTGAGCCACTCGAGATTAGATCCCGATTGATTAGTCCCTTACTCACATGAAGAGCTGAAGTAGCTAAAGCCTCTTCAAAATAGATTTCAAAATTATTATTTCTTTTTTTGGCTTTCACTATTCCAAAAACACTTCCATTTTTTTTCAAATTTCTGGAGCTCTCCTTAGCTCGTGGGTTCTCTTTGGCAATTCCCTGGGCACAGCTTCTTGGACACCTATTACGGATTACACAGTCACACAAGCCACTCGTTCCCAGGGAACACCCTTTGCTTGCAGGGATTGGCTTCAGATATCCTGCTCTGCAGCCACCTCGGTGTGCAGGGGTCCAGGGTGGCATGGGGGCCCAAGGTCTCCAGTGTGCCTGACCAGAGAAAGGCCAGGTGCTCAGCAAGAACTGTCTCACTGGACACTTGGAGCATGTACAGCTCTGGTGGCTTTGGATAGACTTAGATTTTTTTTTTTTTTTTTTGTGGAACGGGGTTGAACTCAGGCCCTTGCACTTGCTAGGCAAGTGCTTATTGTACTGAGCCATCTCCCCAGCTCTTAGACTTAGATTTAAGCCTTGATCCAAAGAGTCTTATGCAAAAACCTGAATTAATCACAACCCAGATCGTGACTGATTCTGACAGAGATGGCGTGTAGCCATTGCCTCACGCCAGGTAACCCTCTGGAGTGTCTTGCTCCTCCTGAAGCTCAGCCTCTTCACCTAAGTGTACCACAAAGGCCAATCAGGTACAGCCCGGGGGAGGGGGATAGCTGAAACGGGACTGCTAAGAACAGTGGCCACCACAGAGGGCGAGCACCCCCAGCAGGTCGGCCAGTCTCTACCGCTAGCTCATGGCTACGCTGTGGCTCCCAGGCCCTGTCTAGGCCTGCGCACCGTCCAGGTAAGTGGAAACTGCGCGATCCACCTGCGTGCAATGGCAGGTGCTAGGTGAAGACTCGCTGAACTCAAGAATTCGCTGAAAGCTGCGCCAATCATCTTTCACCACTCGCGACCCCCACATGTGAAGCTCTGCTGTACCCATTTAACAGGTGAGAAAGTTCAGATTCTGAATGTGGCTTGCCCAAATGCTGGCGAAGGGAGCACTGAAGTCGACTCAGCCCTGTTTGACCAGAAGACCTTTGCTCTCTTGCCCCTGTGGTCACAGACCCAGTTTTATTAGAGAGCCAATCCTCATGTTCTGGCCAGTAAGCCACAGAGGACACCCATTAAGGTATTGACTCCTTCTGAAGCATTAATGATCACAAGGAACAGGTTAAAGTCTATTTACAGGGCTGCAGGAAGCTTAACCTGCTGCTGACTGCAGGTAAAGACAGGGTGGAACTTCCATGACATCATGGGCAATGAGGCATGGCTTTCTGTGTGTCTGCCAGCTGCAGAGGTCCTGCAGCTGGTCTGCAGAAAGCGCTCATGAAGGCTTTAATGATCCTAACTTGTCTGGTGAAAGGCTGGTGTTCACTAGACGGGAGCTCTGGGCTGTGGCTCTGAGGGCAGACGGGGAGAACTAAGTACCCTACCTGTGTGGAGAGCGGGGTTGTGCTGCCGCATAACGTGCGTTCTCGTGCACACAGCTCCGCACGGATGAGCACGAGGTTGCGCACGGCCTCTGTTGCAGGCATCTCCCCAGGATACTGGATGCCGGCGGCCATTGGCAGGCGTGCTGGGGAGGCTGGAGGCCTAAACATGCAGACTCTTGGATGCCATCCACCCACCTCTAGGGAACGGATTCTAGCAATATCTGCTTAGTACCAATAGGATGGTTCTTAGACACACTTATCGCTGAGAACCACAGTTCAAGGGATGGGATAGAGGTGGGATGTTGATGTACGTTGTGTTTGGCACTTCTGTTATTTATAGAAAGTATGTGTCTAAAGGAAAAGTGTAGCACAGCATAGAAAATGGAAAAATGCTACAATGAGAAAGGGCAGTAGTGCTGGAACGGGATGCACAGCTTTCTGACCTAATGAGCTCAGCTAATTAAGTGCTTGCCTGGCAAGCACAGGGTCCTGAGTTCAATCCCCAGTACAGCAAAAACAAAACAAAACAAAGAAACCCTAAAAAACCCCAGACAAACAAACGAACAAAAATCCAAGCTGATGAGCTCAGCCTAAATCTCCTGTTTTGTATCCCCTCAACCACCTCTGCTCACTCCCTCCAGCTCACTCACTGTCTTCATTGTATTTGGGTCTAGAATGTTCTGGAACGACCCAAGTACTTTACGCTTGGTCCCTGGAGAGGTGAAACCTGGCAGGAGGAGGCTAGGTTCCCAGGGAGCATGTTTTCAAGGGGAGAGAAGGACCGTGCCTCTTCACTCTCCTTTTCACTTCCTGGCCGCTAGCTGCGTGGCTTTGCTTGACTGTGTGTTCCTGCCACAGTTTGCCTTCTCCCAAAGGGTTAAAAGCAACAGGCTTGGTGAGCCATGAACCAAAATCTCCAGGACTCGGAGCCAAAACAAACCTTTTATCTTTGCCATATGATCACTTGGGCAGTGGTTCCTCTCTCTCATCTGTCACCACCCCCAAGCAGACAGCTCCGCAGTGTGGTGCCTTCACCTCCCCAAGCCTCCACAGAGGAGACCAAGAGCCCAGATGAGTGTAGGCAAGACCCTGTGTGTTGGAGGTGTTTGCTGTGCCCGAGACAGATGTTACATATTTCATGAGCTGCAGAGCAACACCAAGCCTCATAAGAACTGTTTTCAAAGTTGCCCTTTTAGCATGAACAAATAAACAGATACGCCATCTCCGTAGCTTCCTGCAGATGTGATGTGGGATTGAGTCCACACACCCATTATGTAATGTGGGGGCTTTGTTGTTTTTTTCATCTTAGATGAGGTTCTATCACTTCAAAAAGCAGAAAGAGCGCATCCTGAGAGAGTCATTACACTCTGCAATATTAGCTTTTCACAGTTGGTGTCTCCAAAGTTGCTCATGTCCTGGCTTCATGGCAGGGTGGAAGTAAAGGACACTAATCTGCAATCATCACACATGGCACCGGCCTGGCACTCCTAGGCTAGGGGTCTCGTGCTGGCAAACATTGGTCCCAGCTCCCCACGGTCCCCAGTTTCCCTGCAGTTGGTGGTTCAGGTCCATGTCGCCCTGTTTACAAAAACAGCTCTGTTTACTGAGGCTCTACCCCAGGCCTGGTACTGGGTGTGCCTTACCTGTGTCCAGGCACTGACGACCATACGTACAGGCAGGGAAGGTGAAGTACAGAGAGGCTCAGCACTGTGGCCAGACCACAGGCCTGCCTTGACCCTGGTGCTTGGCTTCTTTCACGGGGACACGTAGTTTGACCATGACAGCCTGCCTTTTCCCTAATAGCCCTCTGGCTGGGCCCAGATGTGCCCAGAGAAGCCCAGCACCCTCCTTCCCTGGGGCTGTTGCAGTTTGCACGACGATGCCCCATCCCCAAGTGCCAGGGCCCCTCCATGCATCCAGAGCAGGGATGCTCAGCCGGGGCTGTGCACTGGAAGGAGCACACATGGAGACCTGATCCCGGCCCAGAGGGCACCAGGCAAGCAGGCCACGCAGGCCAGAACTGCGCTTGGGCAGCCTTGCTGGACCCTGCGCATGGACCTGCAGTGTGGGTGTCACCCAGTCCTACTGGAAAGGCAAAGCCTCAGGCTGGCTCTCGGCACTCACCATAATCTGCATTCTGAGAAGATTAGTGGGGAAACTGGGAGGCTGAGGCAAGGTGTCAGGAACTCCAAGGCTAGCCTGGACAATTTAGCTGGCTTGTTAAACTGGCAACACACAAAAGGGGCTAAGGATGCACTCTCAGTGCACAGGCCCTGGGCTTGATCCCCAGTACAGGAAATAAGACTATGAAGGTTGCTGGGGTCATTGGGAGGAGTGATTCACTTGCGCTCAAGGAGTTCAGAAGCTCGGGCCTTGGTGGCCACTGCTGTGGGCAGAGACCTAGAACCAGCAGAGCCCAGCTCCCTGATCTGCACTAAAGCCCTCCAGCAACATTTTGAGGAACTGTGAAGGCGAAGGCCCCCTGAAAGGGACTGAGGCTATGGAATGCAAGGAGTCTGGAAGGGGCAAGGCCAGGTGCAGGCAAGCAAGGTTCCCTTCAACACCGCTTCCCTCCTTGTATATGCGAATTTGCTTCCATTTTTTCCTTCTTCTCTATTTTATTGTCTCTCCTCCACCTTGTTCACTGGATTTGAACATTTATTTTCCTATCTCACAATATCTAGTCTATCTTCTGTTCCTTATTTATGCTTTCAGTTCGTACACCAAAGAGAAAATGCAATATTTACATATGTGTGTATGGTTTATTTCACCTGAGTATGACCTCAAAGTGTATCTGTTAAGCTACAAACATCTCAAGCTTAGTATTCCATTGTATAAAAAAACAAAACCGCATATCTTCTTTATCCATTCATCAACTGATGGGCATCTGAGTCATTTCTGAGGTTTAGCTACTGTAAACTATGTTGCCATAGGCATGATGTGTACATATCCCTGTCACACGATGCTTTTAATCTTCAGGAAAATAACAAGAAGGAGGAGAGCTGGGTCAAAGGGGACCTCAGTCCTAATTTTTTGAGGAATCTCCACATTGATTTCCGTCGTGGTTGCACCAATCTATCCTCCCCCCAGCAGTGAAAAAGGGTTCCTTTTCCCACAGCCCCAGGAGCATTTGTTATGGGTTGGCTTCTTGGTGACAGTGGCCATTTTTTCTGGGGTGAGATGAAATCTCAGCATTGCTTTATTTATTTATTTTTATTAATTTTATTGAGAAACAAATAGCAATGAGACAGTTTCAAAACCAATTAGTAGGACAGTTTCAATAATTAGCACACTGCATATTGTTGTCTTTGTGGTGGTTATTCATACTACAACATGCAGACATGATACACTGTCCAAACACTATTAGTACAAATCTTTCTTCTCACTGAACTAACAGAAAGTAGCTGTATATCTATCCTATTATATATATATATATATATATATATATATATATATATATATACAAAATGATTCTTCATTTGTATCCCCTTTATTATTTAGTTTTGTCAGTCATGAGTATTCCCTTGTTATTTAAATATTGTAGATGCGTGAATTCTGCAAAATAATCCAATACAGTCCAGTAGTCCATAATGGTAGTGGATTTTCCATAAGATTGGCATTGTCAGAAGTTGTTGACTTGAGCCTTTTACAACTCAGCATATTAATATAGCTTTACTTTTTATACCTCGTTTTTATACTTTTCTGCTGCATGGTTAAAACCAAGATAAAGCAAGAGCTACATAACAAGAAATGTAACTTTTGTATCTGCCAAGGTCAGTCAAATCCCCTCAGGATTTACCCTGAAACCCTGTGTCGCAGTTTGTAGATCCTTTGTCAGTGTCAGCCATGTGGATGAGTCACGGTCAGCATTGTTTTAACTTGCATCTTTTGAATGACCAATAATGTTAAATATTTTTTCATGTGTTTATTTGCTATTCATGCTTTTCCATCTGAGAATTATGTATCCATCTCAGATGCCCATTTTTGGATTGTGTTAAATTTGGGGGGCTTGATTTTGGGGTTCTTTATATATTATAGATATCAGTCTTTTTGCCTGAGGAACAATTAAACAAATTTTTTTTCCACATTGTGAGTTGTCACTTTACTGTGTTAGTAATTTTTCTGTGCAAAATTTTTTTAATAAGATGAGATTCCAGTTGTTGATTCTTTGTGATTTTACCTGTGCGATTTGGATTTTGTTCATAAAGTCTTTGCCTACACCAATGCCTTCATGAACTCCATCTGCTCTCTTTGAGCAGATTTAGTGATTTTGTTTTAATATTTGTATCTTTGATCCATTTGAATTTAGTTTAGTGCATGGTGAACAGCATGGGTCCAGTTTTAATCTTCAGATTGTGCCAAGCCAGTTTTTCCAGCACCATTTGTTAGTCAGGCTGTCTTTCTTCCAGCGAATGTGTCTGTCACCTTTGTCAAAGATAAGGTAGCTGAATGTGTTTAGAGTTGTTTCTGCATCTTCTAACCTGCTCCATTGATCTTTGGATCTGTTTTGCCAGTACCATCCTGTTTTTATCACAGTAGCTTTGATGTATAATTTCAAGTCAGGGATTGTGTTGCTCCCTGCCTTTGTTGCTGAGAATGGTTTTCGGGGACTCTTCTAGTTCCAAATGAAGGCAACCAAGCTGTGCATGTAGGGCAGGATAATGGATAACTCCAGTGAGCCTACACCCGCAGCTCCACTGAAGCTCAGACTGGCTTCTGGCTGCGAGGCTGGAAGGCCACTTGCTCAGCCTGCAGCACTCTGTGTGCTTGCTGCTGGCTTCAGCTTGGCTCTCTGGCGTCCTGCCTGCTTGAGCTTGGTTGCACCCTGCCCTGACACTGGGACCTGCTAGATGGAGTGAGCCTACAGCTGCTTTGAGTTCCAAACTCCCATGGCTCCTCTCCAAGGTGGCTACTGGCCGGTTGGCCTTTCCTGATGGATATCTGAAGCCAAATAATGCACCGGCCGCTGCAGGCTGCTGCATCCACTGCCTGTTTCCATCAGTGTGTTTCTCCAAGGAGGGCTCTGGGGTCACCAGAAGTCAGCATGTGCCTACAGGTTTGAGCCACTCTGCCCACTAAGTCAGTCAGGACTCAGGCAGAAAGCGCCACTTGCCGCCTCCTCCTCCTTTGAGGTCTCTCTTTCGCTCTGTTCTCCTCATGGGCTTCAGTTCTCCCTTCAGATTTTTGCTGGTGCCAGGGACCCACTGCCCTCTTCCTTCTCTTTTTCATGTTGCTGTACTGCAGCATCTGGACTCCAAATCTCAGAGCGGCTGTTTTCTCCTGTTCAGTACTCTGCCGTCTTCCAGAAAGTCTTATTATTTTTTCTCCTTTCCTTCTTTCTTTTATTATTACTATTATTATCATTATTTGTAGTTCCAGGGATTGAATCCAGGGCCTTTGAGCTACATCCCTAGCCTTCCCTGCTTTTTAAAAGTTTTTAATTTTCAGACAGAAACTTAGAAACGCTTGTTTCAGCCTTCCCGAGAGCTGGGCTTAGGACATGCCAGCATACCTGATCCTCACTGTCACTGGCCTGGAAACTGGATCCAGAAGGAAAAGCCCAGCTCGATTTTTGGGTCTTAATGACCTATGGCCTCATCACAAGGCCTCCTGCGGCTTCAAAGCTTGAAGTGTTTACTTGCTCTCTGTCCTGTGTGCAGCAGTTTGTGCTGAGCTCAGCAGAGAGGGGCTTCCGGCCGCCTTGCCCGGGGTCTCTCCTGCAGCTGCAGCTGTTCTGTGGGTCTCTGAGGTGCACACATCTGACAGTGAGCTGTGGTGCTGGCAGCAAATGCTCCCGGCTGTGGCCATGGGAGCCCCGGTATGGCACGGTGGCACCGAGGAGGGCCGGAGTGGAAGCTTCCTGAGCTCTGGGTCCTCCTCAGGAGCTGCACACCGTGGCTTTCTGGGGCTGTGTATTTGCGAAAGCCAGCCAGGGAGTCTGGGCCCAGTGAGGGGATGAGCAGCAAGCGTCCTTTCCCGAGGAGCCTCCAGCGGTTGGTGCTTTGTTTCTGTTTTCATTTTTTTTTTTGGAACCATGACTTGTGATGTCGTTTAGGTTGGCCTCAGACTCAAAGCAATCTTCTTTTCTTTTTTTTTTTTCCTTTTTCTTTTGAGCAGGCCCTCCAGATGGCTGCAGCCATGTGGATGATGAGTTGAGACTGGGCCAAGAGCCGGCTGAGCCCAGGCCACAGGGCAGGGTCTTCAGCAGGTAAATGGTGATTGATTGATGCGAAATCTTGGTGTGGCGTGATATGTAGCAATGAGAGGGGCAGAGCAGCTTTTCTAGGAGTAAGGAAGTGATGGAACCAAAGTCCCAAGTATGGGGTGTTGTTCAGGGGACCAGGTATCCCGAGTGGTATTTTCTCTAGTTCTGCCACTACATAACATGCTGCCTTCTATTCCAACCTTAAATCACAATCTCCTTGCTGCTTTTCAGCCTCCATGACTAGCCTGCTGGCCATTGCTCCGGCCCCTGCTGCCAGCCTGCACACTCTCCTCCACTCAGCATAACCAAAGCTTGGCATCAGTCAATCACCACTATCCACGCGGCTGCAGCCCTTGGAAGTGTCTACTTGCACTGGTCCACGATGGCTTCCCTCACAGCGCAGAGTTATCCAGGGCTGTTACGGGTCCTACAGAGGCTGCCCTCGCCTCCCTGTACATGGCAGCAATGTTCTAAGAGATCAACAAGCCTTTCCTAATCTTGTCTGGAAGTTGTACTGTATTGCTGCTGTCTTGTTCTACTGTCAAATCGAGGCACAGATTTACTTCATGTGCAAACTGCTGCTAGTTGTTGGCCTGTGATGTCAGATTCTGTGGCACTGCTGTAGGAGCAGAGCTTGCTCTCAGTGATCTGATACTGGATACAGGTGACAGACAGGTGCGGGTCTCCCAGGGAGTGTGATGTGCGAGTCACTGGTTCTGACTCTGTGTCAAATGGTGCAAAGGTCCCGGGAGGCCAGGTCTTCCTGCCTGCCAGCGCTCAGGTGTGGGAAGTCACTTCCTCAGGCAGCCCACCTGTGAAACAGAAGGGTTGCACCTGGGGACCTCGGACACCACCCAAGCCTTCAGACCCTGGGGTGTGTCTTGGCCAGTTGGACATCCAGGGCCTGTGCTCCAAACCTACAAATGGTGACTCAGTTCTGATCACGGCTGCAGCTGACGCTTCCTCGCAGAGCTGCTTTGGGATTTTGTCAGTCAGTGACCTGAAGACCGGGGAAAGGGAAGCCCACAAGCGTGCTGGGCCTGGGGTGGAAATGTGAGGGTCAGATGGTGTGTGTGTGTGTGTGTGTGTGTGTGCACACGCACGCACAACCTGAATTTAAAATAGAAAAGCCAGAACGGTGTCATAGAAACTGTGATCTAATTTATTACTTATTTATTCATTTTTACTTTTAATTATTGCAATGCTGAGGATCCAGCCCAGGGCCAGCATGGGCAAGCAGCAACTGTACACACTCGTGGGCCCTGCCTGGTGCACCAACACCCACACGCACTGTGTAAAGGTCGAAGAATCAGGGCACGCACATCTGCTTCCTCAAACACAGCTTCTGCGGTGGAAACGCCCAGCCCTTCTGTGTAGCTCCCACAGAATGAGCGCTGCCTGTTGTTATCTGGGGCCCCCCTGGTGCACAGCTCTAGTCCGCGCCCCTCAACGTTCCTGTCTGAGGTCTCCGTAAACCGCCGTTCTGCTCTCAGCGTCCAGGCCGCCACTTCCTTTACGCTCCGCATTCTCATGATGTCCTGCGGTCCTTGCCTCTCTGAGCCCGATTTACTTTGTGATCCCCCATTCTAACTACGAGGTTTCCTACGACAGTGATTCGTTCTTCTGTTGGCCGAGTACCGCTCTGTGGCATAGAAGGACCACTTTTCTCTTGTGGAACTACATCCCACCACATAAATGGACCACGTTTCCTTTTCCGCTTATCAGCCAGTGGACACCTGGGTAGTTGTGCCACTTGACTCTGGTGAGCACTGCTGTAACGAACTGGGGTGCAGGTGTCTCTGCAACAGATGAGCTTGATTGCTTTGAGTCTACTTCAGAAGAGGCCCTGGGGAATGGGGTTATTCTAGTTTTATTTCTCTGTGGAACCTCCAGGATGTTTTCCACAAAGGTTGTAGTACTTCACACTCTGACTCACAGTCTGACCTATTTTATATGTTCACATTTCATGTCTAACAATCAACGCAGTCACACTATGGGGTCTCCTGGCCTTGTGTATTGTTCTGTGTGGGATCCAGTGCTGGATTCGAACCAAGCCCAGGGGCCTTCTCCTGCTTCCTGCCTCTCTGCCTTCTCCTCCTTGCCATCTTACTTTCTTTCCTTCCTCCTCTCTCTCCTCTCTGTTTATTTCTACCTGAGATGATTGAGTCCCCAAATGCCTACACAATAATGACAAAAGACTGAGTCCTAAATCAAAGGTGGGGAACACTGGGACACAAACAACAATGGAAATCAGAGTCTCTGTTTTCAGAGCTCTGCAGAAGGCTCATCTGTACAACATGGGTGTGTCACCTGGTGGGTCACCCTTTCCTGCCAAGTAAAAGTCTAAGCATTTGTTGGGACTTACTGTAAGCAAAGCAGGGTGCTGACAGCCTGCTCTCTTCCTCTGGAGCCACGCAGCCTTCTGGGAGGTGGGCGCTCGCCTTTGGCAGGTCAGGACACCTGCAGGCAGTCACAGGCTCGGGTCACAGGCTTTGGCTGGGGAGGGCAGCTGTGTGCATGAGCACAGGAGGGGGAGCCATGGTGTCAGAGCGAGGTGGTGACCAGGCCACTTCTGTGAGGACTCCTGTGTCACCAGCAGACACCCTCTGGCTGGCACATCTGCAGGCCCCGGGAGCTCAGACCTGGATAAACCTCCTGCAGACTGCAGTGACTGCACAGGCCCCTCAGGGTGTGGCCCACACTACACTGTCGAGGGTGTAATTGCGTGTGTGCACATGCTGCGGAATGCTCCCAGGTCCACACTGGCCAGCACTGGACGCATCGTGCAGAGCAGACTGGCACTCTCCCCTGGTTCCCCTGCTCGGCGGCTGGGCCCCTCCTTGGTCACCCACCCCAGAGTGCTCTGTGTGAAGCCCCAGGCCCAGATGCTTGAGGAGGTGGCATGTGCAGATTACTCCTCCGAAGACAGTGAGGCACACTGCCCAGCACAGGAGGGTGATGCTGCTCTCACCTGCCCCAGCAGCTGTGATGTGACACCTCCCGTGCTTGTCTGCCACGACCTCACTGTCCGGGGAGCACCTTGCTCTGGCCTCCTGGGTTGCACTTCAGGGTGTGTTATCAATCCATTTTCTTTCCCCTCCTCCCTCCAGAGTCCTGCCATGACTTCCTTCTTGAAGCACTTGTTCCCTTCTTTAACAACCCCCTGGAACCACCACTAGCTCCAGACTTTATGACTCTAACCCCATTGGGTAATTCTTACTTCACCATTTTGGCAAACTTCAAGGACGCTCTCCATGAGTATTGCCTCCATTAAGGGAGATGTACTTCAGAAAGTTGTGTCAGAGTGAGATGTTCCAGAATGTTCTGAGGAAGCCATGGCCTCCTTGAGAGGGAGGGAAAGTAGGCAGGAAGTGAGAGAGGAAGTTCTAGCTGTGGGTGGGTCTGAGGGGAAGAGGAAGGCTCCTCCTCATTGGGATCCTGTGGGTCCCCCCACCACTATTAAAGTATGGGTAGGAAGAGAAGGATTGACTTTGGTTCAAAGATTGTAAAGAACTAGCTGTTAGGAATTAAGAAAGCATTTTTCTGGAGAAATGATATTATAAATGGAGGCCTAACTTTTCAAACAATCTTGTGAAATGTATTTATCTTTCTAACTGCTCAATGACTAGCTGTGTCAATTAGACTTCAGTGGATGCCTGCCTCGGTGTCTTGAATAAAATGATGATGAGGATATAACCTGTCTCCTAGGCTTTTAGGAGATGGTCTGTTGGATTGTTCCATTTCTGTGACTGTAACAAAGTACCCAAGGCTAGGCAATGTGCAAAAAAAAAGATGTTTATGTTGCTTGTGGTTTTGCAGACTCAGGAGCATGGCACTGATGCTCATCCTCAAAGCTCTGGAGAGAGCGCTGTGGCTGTGGCATAGGGTCACAGTCCACCTGCAAGAAGAAAAGGTCACATAGGGAGACCGGAAGCCAGAGACAAGAAGGGGCCAGCTGTGGCCCTTTACAACCCATTCCATAGGGCACTGACTGGAGTCCCACAAGAACCATCTGATCTATGCTGATCCTTCACAGGGCAGGGCCCCTGGTCACCTGGCTTCCTTGCTCTTAGCTACCTCCCTTTTTTGTACTTTTGAGGGAGGTCTCGCTAAACAGTTCATGCTAACCTGTAGCTCACTTTGTGGCCCAGGCCGGTCTTGAACTCTCAACAGTCCTCTTGTTGCAGCCTGGCCAGTGTTGGGATTTCAGGTGGGCACCATCATGTCCAGCACTCTTGTTGCCTCTTAAGAACATGCTGAGTGTTCCAGCACTTGAACATTTGTACCGTGAGCACCAAGCCTGCAACAGGAGGACCTTTACGGCCAAACCACTTCCAAGCAATAGCACATAGATTTATGTACCTAGAATAGTGATGGGCACATAATTAGGATCATATTTATTGTTGTTCTCATTTGTAACTATAAAAGCCTCAGCCCCACTCTCAGCCCTTCTCTCAGCCTCTCCATTGCTGCAGCCCTGCCCAGTGCAGGTGAAGGGTTCGGGACACAGTGGGCAGGATCTTATGGGGATCATGAAGCCGAGAGCTGGGGCTCTGAGCAAGAAGTTCCACCACAGCAAAGGAGGCCGCAGCCTTAGTGAAAGAGACCAGAGGTTTCAATCAGCATCGGCCATGGCCCAGGCCAAGTTCGCCTGAACTCCACTGAGGGCAGTCTATGGTCAGATGCTTTACACCAAGACGCTCTGTGAGGGGAGGGTGGGCTGGCATTGGCAGGGTGTGGGTGGGGGCTGCTCCATTTGGAAGGGTTGGGAGGAACAGGGCTATCATGGCACCACTGCCCCCACCCCTGCTTTATGAAAGCCCAGGGCTAAAGCCCTCGGGTAGCACATTGAGAAGGTTCTTTGTCTGTGTGGGACTGGACTTTGTCCCTTCCCTCCTCTCTCCCTCCCTCTCCTTCCCACTCCTCCCCTTCCCTCCCTTTTCTCCCCTCCCTCCCCTCCCCTTTCCTCTGCACTCTTCACCTTATCCCTCTTCTCCCCTCCCTCCCCTCCCCACCCTTCCCTCCCTTGTCCAACCCTCCCCTCCCCTTCCCTGCCCTGCCCTCTCTATCTGTCCCATCCCTGTCCCTCCCCCCTTTCCCCTCCATTCCTTACCCCTCCTTTTCCCTCCCCTTCTCTCCCCTTCTCTTTCCATCCAACATCCTCATGTGATGAAGAGCAAAGAGCAACACAGAAAGAGAGGAGTTGGCTCTTGCCAGAGGCACCCCTCGGGGCGGAGCTGGGACCCACCAGGAGCTGGCAGGAGCATGAACTTGGGCTCCAATGCTTGCCCAAGGGGCCCCTAAGTGATCTCCTTTGCACCCAGGCACTGTCCTCACGAGCTGCCCTTCCTGCTCCACAGCTAATTTCCTCCAGGCACTCTCTGACCTGTCTGTTTAGGCTTACAGTTCTAGCTTACATCTTCACTGTCTTCAGAGGGTCACCAAGGTGAGCGTCATATAATTATTTGTAGGTATTTAAGTGTGATCTGAGTGACACTTCTGCTCTATAACCTGCTGCACACATAGCAACTCACGCTCATGGACTGTGCTCCGTGGCATCCTGGGCAGAAGTGCCAGAGACATGGACAAGCCCTCTGAGCTGAGGCTGTCCTCAGCGCTCTTCCCCGAGGTGCTAGGTATTCCACTCAACACTCTCATCACCACTCTGAGATTGCTCACACCATGGTTCCTAGGTAGTGGCAGCCCTCAGTTTTGTGGAAGGTGGCACGACCCCAGGTTAAGTGGCGTCTCCAGCAGTGCCCAGCGCAGAACCGCACCTCCTCTTTGCATCTGCTCCCAGCCCTGTTAGATTTGCCTGCTGCAGGTCTTAGCAGAAATATATGGACAGCACACACACGTAAAATATGCATTTCACCTCCAGTTACGTCAAGCTTTCACCCATCCCCTGCCCCCCTTTGAGCAACTGTGGTCACCGCAGTAGAGTCTGGTGTGTGACCAGGGTAAGGTCAGACTGAAATTGAGAGGTGATACGGGTTGAACTATGTCCCCCAAAAGGTACGCTGAAGTCCTAATCAGCATGGGATACCTGCCTCAGCTCAGGTTTCTCGACCCTGACATTCATAGCATTCTCCACTCTGCAATTCTGGGTTGTGGAGCCATCCTGCGCATCGCAGCTTGTTGGCAGTGTCCTGGCCACTTTCGCTAGAAGCCAGGAATACCTCAACTGCCTCCAGCTGTGGCCATGAAAAATACCAAATGCACCTTAAAGGAAAATCTTCCCCAAGTTGAGACTAATGCAACCAGGACGCTGCCACTTGACGTGTGTCTTTTGATAATGTCTTGCGGCTTCCAAGGTGACTGTAAATACTGGCTTCATCCTGCAGAGAAGGTCGGACTCGCTGTTGTGGACTGAATTATGTTCCTCAAGTCGTAAGTTTGCTTCCTCACACCCTGCCCTGTGCATGTGAGGATGTCAGGATGAGGCCGTGCTGGAGCCTGGTGGCCCTCAGCCCTCTGGTCTCCCAGGAGGGAGGAGACCCCTGCCGAGACCCGCAGGGGAGAGAAGCCCTGTGAAGGTGGAGGCTGAGACCATAGTGCTGGGTGAAGCCCTGGAGCGCCAGCTGCCTTCTGAATCCATGTTCCGCATTCCTAGCAGTCGGTGTGGTCTTAACCAATGTAACAAGGGCTATCCCTTTTGAAACTCCACTTGTTCTTTAAGATCTTCTTAACTTTTTCTTTAAGGAGATTTTGTTGAAAGCTCTGATCCAAACCATCACTATTTCTCCTTTTCAAATCCTCTTGGCACATTACTGCTCTAATGGGGCATTTATTTTCTTCTTTGGAATATGTGTAATTTTTTCCTGGGTTAATCTGTCTCATCACTTCTAATCAGATACGAGGCTTTGCAAAGCCAGGAACTATCTTATGTCTCCTGCATGCGCAGTTCCTATCTGAACTGTGCTCATTTCGCTCACCCAGTGTGTTGTCCTCTCTACTTTGGTCCTCTGTCCTACCCTCCTTCCATGTTCGCCCCACTCCTTGGCCTCACAGGGGCACAGCAGACCGTGGTGTTTTAAGCCCCACAGAGGTGCACTTCGTAATGGGGAGGAATGCGGGCGTGCACGCCTGCTCTCTGACCAGCACGCCACAGGTCCAGCCGGCTCAGGGGGGACTCATCCTCAGTGTGGGCAGGCAGGAGCTACGGCGTGGGTTCTGATCTCCACCCTGATCTTCCCCAACTTTGTTTTGGCCTCTTAAGATGGACCCCCCCTTGAAAATGCAAGCAACCCAACCATGTGGGTTGTTGCTATTCTATAATAAAGTGGTTCCTAAGTACCCACAAAATGGAACCTTGTCACTCCACAACTTCTACTAACCTTGGGACAACCATGTGATTTGCGGGTTTCCACTAGAAAGATACAGTATCCAGCATTTTCCAAAAATATCTAATCACAGACCCAGCTCCACTTCAAAGCTTCTATTTTGCAACCATTATAGACTCAAAGAAAGTTGCAGAGCTTAGTAGAGAGGTCCTAAGTTCTCCTCATTCCTGGGAGTTGTTGTAGCAATCTGGGATATTTTTTTCTTAAGTTTATCAGCGCAATCTAGATGCACATAACGATAACACTGATCATGGGGAGCATGGGGAATTTGCACCAGTGCATGACGTGTCTTGATTCTTCTTTACCCCACTCCCCACCCCTCAGCACCTCTTCCTTGCCTTATCCTTGTTTCCATTTTATCCTTCTATTCTCTCAGCTTTTCCTTTTCCCGTCCTTTCCTCCTTCCCTCCCTCCAATTACCACTCTCATCTGAACATTTGCTTCCCATGTCCCAATATCTAATGGACAATTTGCTCCTTGTTTACACCTTCAGGTTCTCATACGAGAGAGAATCAAGACCTGTTGCACACAGGTGCAGCTTCCCATGCGTCATCAGTGTGTGTGTCTGCACCAACGGACTAAATAAAAGTAGATTTAGTGTTTCTGCTTCAACACTTAGATCTTTGATCCACTTTGACTTTAGTTTAGTGTAGGGTGAGAGACATGCGTCTAATTTTAGTTTTTAGCATGTGGAAAGATAGTTTTTTAAGCACCATGTAGTAAAGCGTCTGTCTTCCTTCCAGTGAATGTTTTCGGCCCATTTGTCAAATGTAAGGTGGCTGAATGTGTTTGGATTTGTTTCTGTGCATTCTAATCAGTACCCTTGATCCTCAATTCTGTTTTTACTTTCATTGGTTTTTGCCAGTACCTCACAGTACTAGAAAAAACAATTTTAAAATTCGTTTAGAGCCAGAAGAGACCCCAAATGGCACCCAATTCTGGGTAGCAAACAGAGCAGGGGGAATCACAATCCCTGACTGGAAATTATACTGCAGAGCTACTGTGATGAAATCAGCATGGTACCAGCAAAGTTTATGGGATTTCAAATCTTGGAAACTACTCACAATGATTGTGCATTGTTTCTTTAAGATGTTCTGCTTGGGGGTAAGAAAAAGAGTAAATTCCTGCTGGAAATCTCTGCTGCCCTCACGCATAGCACATGCCACCACCTCAGGTTTCGAGTTTCACTTCTGTGTTCTCATGGCCAGACTCAGAAAATAGATCTTAATTTTTTTTTTGCAACAACTCCAAGCAAATGAAAACCCAACCAAAACACTGTGTTTCTGGTAGAGTATGTCAAACACCTTATTTGTCTTAACCATCCTGTCATCAGTGCTGGCAATCAGGGACACAGAAGCAAGCTCCAATTACAGAGACACCAAGCAGGGAGTGGTGGGTAATGAGAGGGAACCCAGCTGCTGCTGGCACCTAGCTCTCTCATGCCGTCCTGCTGCTTGTCGCTGGATGAAGACTAATTTTCACCCAAGGAGAGGCTCAAAAGACAGCTTCCCCAGGGACACCTGCCCTGCATTCAAAGCGTGTCACAAATACCTCTGGCCCCTCCTGCTCTAGAGTGAGCTCCCCATTGCCCCTTCTCTGTGACTCCCCACTCCCAAGTCTTCTGGAACCATTAGCCCCTGCCCTACTTTGCATGTTCTATCCCCCCTGCCTGCTGCAGCTTCTCCCGCTGTCCCAGCAAATGCACTTTGTCTTTGGCCCACAGCCAGAAATAGCAGCTGGGCTCAGCCCCTCCTGCCCCTGCTTCCTTGGCTGCATTCCGTTGGCCAGAAGTTTTCTTCAAGGATGAGCAACACCAGTTAGATTAACTTCTGCAAAAATAGGCAATTTATGGGTCATGAGGCCACCTGTGGGAGGAACAGAGGTGCCAGGGGACAGACATGGGGGCGCTGCTCAGGTCCCCTGGTTCTCTAGGGTCAGGGGTTTCGTTATCTCACAGTCTGTCCAGAGAAGAGCCCACAGGCACCGGGTCCACGCGCTAGCTCCAGCCTCACATGCGGGGGGGGGGGGGAACAGGCTCTGCACTCTCTGTCTTAACCCGCCCCGGGGAGGACCCTTGGTGCCCACCCAAGCTGTCCTCTGGGCTCCGAAAGCTTCCAGTTGATGAGTGAGGTGCAGGAGGCAGTAGCATTGTAGAGTGAGGAACACTATGTGAGGACCATTAGTCACCACTGACCGCTGATGCCACCACCACTAAAAATGGGTCCCTGTGACTTGGGCCTATGGTGAGTCCGTCCTCTCGCACTGGACGGTGAGCCGTGTACAGGCTGGTGTTTCTGCCACCTGCGCAGGGCGTGGATATAGGAAGGTCTCACACTTGGTAGCCGAACTTACGCTACCTAAGCGAGCAGCCAGGTGCAGGAAGTCTGCACGGGTCAGCGTCAGGTGACACAACCGGAAGTCCGCGTTATCTGGGCTCATTCTCATTCTCCCTGAACTGCAGGAGTTTAAGGAAGATTAGCAGTGGACATGATCGTCTCTGGCCTAACAGACTTTCTGGCCTGCTTTGAACTCATGATCAATCCTTTTTTAAAAAATTGTATTTAGTACAGGGTCTACAGGGTCTCACTACACAGATTGGACTCATAGTGATATTCCTGTTTTCAGCCTGTCAAACGCTGGCATTATAGGCATGTTACCATGCCCAGTCTCAGTACACTCCAGGGGTGGGACCGGCACAACACACCAGGGATTGAATCCTGACCCCTGTGGCTGCCGAAGCAGGCATCTTAGTCCGCTGAGCTGTCTGGCCAGCCCCATGGTCAATTCTTTAATTAAGATTTTAAAAAAAATCAAGCAAAGATTTCCTGTCAAATCACCTAGCTGCTGTTTTGCTGCAGTTTTTTCTATTAAAGATTAAATTATCAGATAGGGCATTATTTATTATTTGTATAGTTATGATGACAACTAGGAGAAACATTTTTATAGGTTTGAACTTGCCAAGCTTAGTATTGCTACCTGAGTGGCTGGCCTCCTTTTCATTCCTATGACAACACTGAGTAAGATAGTTGACAATGTCCCAATTAACTAGTGTCTCAGCTACTTTTTCTCATTGCTGAGTCAAAATACCCAGTGTCTCAAGCTAAGGGAGGAAAGGTTTATTGAGCTCACAGTCTGACGAGGTTTCAGGGCATAGCAGGCTGGGTCCAAGGCATGTGGAAAATGGAAGAGGGGTGTCTCAGAGAGTTCAGGGCACCCCAAGGTAGCAAAGGAACAATGCAGCATCGGTCCATGGTGGCAGAAGGCAGCAAGGTGACGAAGGACTTTAACAGCATCTTTTGCCCCCTTTCTACTCTATCTAGGCCACTAGAACTAGGAAACTGCCAAACCAATCGGTGGAGCGGTTTAGTAACCTCTACTCTTAATCCAGCATTGCATCGGGAATCAATCACAGATCTAGTTCCAGCCATCTCAGAGAAAGCCCATTAAGACTGCATGAGGCTGTGGGGGACATCTACACACGAGCCCTGCCACTCTTAACTCAAAAAGGCTGTTCATTTTAGACTTACTGTCCCAGCCTTGCTGGAAAATAATGCACGCAGAGGGATGTTCTTGAGAGGTATGCAGTTTGTCCTCCTGGGTGCAAGAAATGCTATATACCCCACATGCATTCTTCCTACCAGCAGCCTATTCTGGGCCTGCATCATCTTTCCTGAGACCAAAGAGCGGTGCACTTCCCTGCTTTAGAAAGAGCCAGATAGTAAGCACACTCACACACTAAGTAATGATGCTCCAGTCAACAACAAAACACGCACATCACTGTGGTCCCTGAAATCATGACCAAGAGCCAGGTGCAGCGACCAACACCTGCCATTCCGGCATGCCAGGAGGCTGAGCTCACGGAAGACTGCAAGCCCAAGCCCAGTCTGAGCAACTCGGTGCCTAGCAAGGCTAGGCAAAGTAAAAGGAAAAATGGGCTGGGCATACTGCTCAGGGTGAGAGCTAAGAAAGAGAAAAATAGGAAAGAAAGAAGGGAGGGAGGAAGGGAGGACGCAAGGAAACAGACAGCTCAGTGCAAATGGAACGATACAGTGGGAAGCCCTGCAGCCTCGTGCGTCAGGGACACCTGATGCCGCAGCGCAGCTTGTTACTCACCTGTAATGGTGACGTCGGTGTAAACTGACTTCCTGCACTGCCAGTTGTATAAAAGCACAGGAATTATGTGCAGTCCATCAGACCTGATAGGAAAGCAAATGACTATGCTACTGGTTTACATGTATTTATTATATTATGCAGTATTCTGGACTTGTAAAAATAGGTTGATCACAGAGCAGTTTGTATAACTACGAGGTTCACATGAAGACAAAACAGTTCCCTATTATTAAGGGGCACATGACTCGATTTGAGGCTTTGTGAGTGCTCAGGCTCTAACCCAACTACTGTCTTGATGGGGCTCAGGGAGCTCAGATGATTGGCAAATGAGCAGGGAAGGCCCTGGGCCAGCTGAACCCACTTGACCCAGCTGTGGGCTGCGCTGGAGCCGCGGGCTGCTGTTTGCTAACCTCTGGCGGCATTCTTTAGCCACTCCCTGCCCAGTATGGGCCTATGCCTTATTTTTCTTTATACCCCCAGGCCTGGACAGAGCATCTGGCATCTAAGTGACTCTCCAGGACAGTTTGTTGAAAGAATGCATGAGGCCATAGCGCGTGCGTGCCTGTGAAGCCAGTCCATTGCAGAGCTGCGGAGGGTGATTTCCAATTTCATTACCTTCCGACAAAAGCTGTGAAGCCTGAATATTTGCCAAAAGTTAGAAATCCTCCTTCTTTCTAATGACACAATCTGTATGTTACTGTTGCTTGCTCTTGTCTGAGAAACAGGATCCAGGGTCCGTTCTTGGGAGCATGCTCCAATGCGTTCCTCCGGATGCAGGCAGATGGAAGGTTGAAACAGGGCTCAAACAAGAAGTGTTTTGTTTTTCTGTTTGAACAAGAGCACCTCAGACATGGGGGAACCACAAGGGGAGCTGCAGCTGGCATGAAGACGTTCAGTGACATCATATTGTGTTTGGCCAGACATATTTTGCATGCCTCCGGGATTAATCATCCTCAGAAGAAAGTCCTTGCCTTATTACTTTAAGTCATGGCAAAAAAATAAATAAATAAATAAATAAAATAAAATAAAAGCTTTGCTTGGACTGTTTGCTTTTCTACAGAAAAGTTGCCATGAGTCACACAGCTTTGCTCTGTGTCGCTTGATGCAGAAAGGGTGTGTGCCCCTTGGGGCTGGCACCAAACTTAGGTGTCGAATGGTGGGCGGGTGCAGCTGAGTGGAATGAGTCAGAATACGGCTTCAGTAGTTTATCCATCAGCCGTATTCACAGGCCTTGTCAAGACAATGTGGGGGTTTTGTTTTACTTTGTTTTCTGGTGCTGAGATTGAACCTAGTGCCCCCCACACACTGGGCAATTGCTGTGCCACAGAGCTATACCCCACTTTGACACTGTGTACTTAACAGAGGGTCACAGAGCCCAGTACCATCTGAATAGGAAAACTAGGCTCCGGGCTTGACCTCAACACATCCCTCTGCAGACTGCATGAGGCAGGGAGAGGCTGGAGCCAGCTTTTACCAGCTTCAGAGCCAGCTCTGCAGACCCTTTCCTGGGGAATTCACACTTGTGGCCTGGAAGCAGCCACATGGGGGTATTTGCCTGCTTGAAGTAGGCAGGCACTGGCAATGCCAGCCTCTGGCTCCTGGAGGGCGGGGTGTAACATCTCCTAGCACACCACCGACAAGCTCCCTGTTAGTATCCTTGTCACCCCGCCACTCCAAGGCGCATCTCGGGTAGGAGCCCCCTAAATCTCTCCTCATCTGCTTTTTCTCCCATCTTATCATGCAGTGCTCTTCACCAAGTCAAGAACCAGCAGGGAGGCCCAGAGCAAAAGCTAAACAGATGTTTGCACCATTCATTTGGACTGCCCAGCCTCCAATGCCCCATGGAGTAATAAACCTGCGTATTTTGTAGATTACTTACCATATCGTACTCAGTTATGGCAAAGGAAAGCAAACCAAGAAAGAAGTGATACCCTGCAAGGAAGACATGAGGATTAAATTACCTGTATGTCTCTTTATAGCATTTAGCTTGTTGCAAGGCTGTATATAATTGTTAAAGGTGGCTATTATTTTTGTTGATTAAGGAAGAGATGGGCTGGGGGATGACAAAGATAGCAGGAAATTAAGAGTTAGAAAAGTAATTTTAGCCTAAAGATCTTTACATAGCTAAAGGGGTCAGTGTTAAATCTCAAGGCTGAACAAGAATAAGAACCTGGAAGAGGCGGTGTCATTCCACTCCCAGCCCTCACGACACTGCTACCTGTGACTTCAGTCTTCACGGGCAGCTTCACGTATTGAAGAACTCAGAGCAGGACTGGAAGAGGAGCAGCTGCTGTCCAAACCCGCCTAGCTGGCCTCCGCCCAAGTTCTCAGGAAGCTCTGAAGCATGAGGCTGGCATAAGGGAAGGAGGCAAGATATGATGAGGACCTCACAGTGGAGCTGGTGTCCATGGAAGCAGGAAGCATTCTGCACGGCTGGAGCATGTTCTGAATTGGCTGACTCTTTGCTGTGCTTTGAAAAGGAGGCTTTTAACTATGGTAACTGGGTCACCGTGGACAACCGCAAGAGAGAGAAGAGCTAGGCTCTTGTTTTTTTTTTCCAGGAAGAAGAAAAGATGTTATAGGTGCATTTCAGGGAATTTGACAGGTAAAAATTTGATTAAGATCTATACCTCCCTCACCACAGAAACCCAAAGTAATAAAAGGAAACATGCTCTGATTTTTCAGCTACCAGGTCTTAGAGTTGTATGGAGGTACTGAGTGAGCAGTCTGCGGCCAACGCCTTCCTTCAGGCAGTGCCCCCATCTTCATTGGCTGCTGTACTGGCCAGCATGCTCAGCTGCAAGCACTGCGGTTTGAATGTGTTCTCCCAAAATTTCACAGTTGCCAGTGCAATGGTATTAATGGTGTGGCTTTGTGGGGTGACCTGGCCACAAGGGTATCCCCTGGTGAGTGGGATTAAGGCCCTAACTGAAGGCACCATGACACAACGATTTGCTCTGTCACATCAGGACACATCCTTGCTCCCTTCCAGAGGACACAGCCTTCCCCAGAACACTGAACTTACCTGGGCCTTGACCCTGGACTTGACAGGCTCCAGAAGGGTGAGAAATCAACTCATGTTCTTTGTAATAAAAGGAATATCCTATGGGCTGCAGTTTGCAAGACCCATTTTAGAAAGGCACCAGCCTTCATTTCTTTGCAAAGTGTTTCAGTCTGCTTTCAGTGAGCTACATGGATCTGGAGAGCTTCTGTGGGATGGTTGTAGGCTGGAGGCTCTCCGGTGTCTCACCAGCATGCCATCCTGGGCTGTGCTCTTCCATGTTCTGGAGCTCCCTTGGCCACACTTTCTTCAAATGAGTGAATAACATAAATCCACAGTGTAGGAACAAATGGTTTTTGTTCCTTCAGTACAGGCCACAGGATAGAATCAGCTGTGTTACACAAGTCTGGTGTTTTCTTCAAATGTTGATTTCACCTGCGATGACACTCTGGGTACAGCTGCCCTTTTTTTCTCAAGGTGTAATGTTTTGCTGTTGATATCCAGGTGGCCCAGTCATGATATGGCCAGGGGCCACCGTATGGCCATGGGAACAGGTGAAATCCTAGGCCCTGATTGGCTACTAATCAAAAGCATGAGTTGTGTTTTATTCTGGGTTAGGCAGGGACTTACAAGTCACTTCTTCCATAAAGTACAACTTTACTTGGTCTTCCAAATGCCCAATAGATAACTGAAGATAAAAGTAAGTTTGACCTTCCTGCTGTATCCTTTACTACTGTGAGTCTTGGGTCTAATACCTTCTCACTTTTTCAGAGGGCTGTGTTGATCATTTAGGGAGTGCCTGAGGCCTGGCTGGACAGGCTTGATGCTCCTGAATCTACATGTGTCTCACTTCACTTTGAGACTGAGGATACCAAATAGAAGTTTGCAGAGACACTTAGATACACCCAGAGGTCTCTAGCCCTTGTTCTAAATCTGTGATCACTGGGATGCCAGGAAAGGCAGGGTCCCACCAACAGAGCCCACCTTAGGCAGGGGAAATGCCTCTTTGGAAATGGGACCACCTCTCAGCCAAAAAGAAGTGTGACACCAGGAGTGAAATGATGACCAGCCAGACCCAGTCCACTGCTCATGCTCGAAAGCTGGCTTCCTGCCTTTGCGGGCAGACTGATCTGAGCTTCTGCATGCCCCCTCCAGCAACCTAAGCTGGAGCCCTTTCCTGGTTTCCTTCTAAGTTTCTAATTAAAGGGTTTTATTTTTCCTGTAAACTTGTACTTTGGCTTAAATTTCCATTTGTGGAAATTTAAGGAAGCCATGCTAGTCAGTGACACAGGGATATTTGGCTCAAATCTATGTATTCCAAGCTAAGAAATAGCTCTGCACCCTTTTAGAGCATAGAGCCGCAAAGAGAATTATGAGTAGAGCCACTCCTTGCAATCTTTACTATTATGACCAGTAACTCTAAGTGATGTAATGGAGCGAACTTTAGTTTGCAAAACACCTACACATGAACACTGTTACTTAAGTTCCAAGAATGACAAAAGTCTTGTAAGGTGGTCACTGTGAGTAACTTTTCTTCACTGGTTACAACCTTCCTATCAGTGTACAAGGTGTTCACAGACACTCTCTTAATCTTTACAGCAATATCCTGAGGGAGGTCCTATTGTTTTCCCATTCATCAGATGAGAAAATTAAAGCCTAAAGCATTTAAGTAACTTCCCCAAGATCCTATTACTATACTTGTAAATAGTAGACACTGTCTCTAAATACATCTCTCTCTAAAATCCAAGCTCTTAGATTTTCATGGATCTTTATTATAGTTTTTAGGTTAGCGTCATTACTGGCCCCATTATTGGTGAGCCAAGGTCTAATGACTAGGAGTGGCTCTCCAAGGATAGCTTATCTAGTAAAGCACAGCACCACCTGCAGCTTCTCATTCCATTGCTCCGAGGGCTGAAGATAGCTGATGGCTACTGAAAGTTAGTAGGGTCACAGTGCTTGGAGAAGCTAGGAGACTGGGGTGCAATGACTCAATTATCTGATTTATCAGGGTCCCCGTGCTATCCCAAACTGAATGCCACATGACACATCTTGAGAGGTAACAGGCTGGAGGGCAGAGGTACATGATTTTAAGTCTTGGTCAATTACTTAATTTCTCTGGGCCCCTGACTCTTTAGAATTTGGGAAGTTCCGCTTAGTAGAATCTTTTGGAGCATTAAATGAGATAACTGTACAAACTATGACTTAATGCCCAATACAGACATACTCAGCCATCCTTTGCCAACTCTACACACCTTTCTTCTTTACTCTTGTTTCTGGAAAACTTGCAATGTTGGATGTTTCTGGTGGGTGAAAGAATGGATGAATGAATACTTGGATGGATGGATGGATGGATGGATGGATGGATGGATGGATGGATGGTTGGATGGATGGTTGGATGGATGGATGGATGGATGCTTGAATGGATAGATGTTGGACAGATGGACAATGGATAGATTAATGGATGGATGGATGGATACATGGATGGATACATAGATGGATGCATGATAACTGGGTAGGTGAATGGATGGATGGATGATAGATTGATGATGGTTGGATGGATGAATGAATGGAGAAGGGAAGGAGGAATGAAATGGATGCATGGATGCATGGAGGGATGGATGGACAAATGGCTGGCTAGCTGAATGACCCCATTCCCTTATAATAAAAAATATATATAGGTACAAAACAAGATCCACTTTCCTTTGGTTTAGGGGGAGACACTTTTCTCCTTGAGTTACATAAAGAAAAGCTGGCTAATGGAAGTGTGCGGCTTGAATGACATTTGTTCTAGCCACAGCTGGCCACAGCAGGGGAGGGACTCTCCCCAGGATCCAGTGTGGGCCATAGTCACAATGACAGCCACACCACTTCAGCTTCCTGTGATGAACTCATACTCACACCCACAGTCTCACTCCTAGGGTAAGAAGGAAGTGGCACCAGCAGCCAAGAAACTGTCTGAGGTTTTTTTATTTTGGCTTTCAAGATGAAGAAGCATGCAACAAAATTTCCCTCTGAACCATACAGGGGTCTTGGGCAATTGGTACGAAATTCAATAGAAATGCTTCACATTTTAACATAAGTTAACACCTCATTAAGCACATCTTAAATGGGAATACATTTAGCTAACCACTTAACCAAATTGGCCCCTGGCTTTATTTAAAGTAGGCACAAAATGCCTATATGGGAGGAACACTCTATATCTCTCAACCCACAAGACTTTCTGAGCAGCCTTACAGGTTAGTTGCTATGGAGCTAAAGATGTTTCCAAGTTTGTGCCAGCCTGACAGCTCAGTGGACTAAAGCACTTGCTTAGGCAGATGCATGGGCTGGGGTTCAATCCCCGGCCCCTGCTGTGCCAGCCCCACCTGCGGGGCACACTGAGATGGCAAATGAGACTGGGCGTGGTGGTGCGCACCTGTGATCCCAGCACTTGGGAGGCTGAAGAACAGAAGGATTGCTACGAGGCCAATCTGTGTAGTGAGACCTTGTAGATCCTGTACTAAATACAAAAAAAAAAAGATATTATCAAATTAAAATAATGAAATCATCTTTTTCATAACTGCATAGGTGAGAACAGAACCTTTCTGCCACTGCTGAGGAGGAAAATTAAACCATTCTTTCTCTGACCAGTATTGAAAAGTTGGTGACCAGTACTGAAAACCTGCGTCTGGGACTGCACCCCTCAGAACTGTGCCACAGTTCTGTCATTTATCACTAAGTTGAGTAATGCCATGGCTAGGAAATATATAAATTTATCCAACCTAAGTTGAGTAATGCCATGGCTAGGAGATATATAAATTTAGGAAAAATATTTATCCTGTGTGCCTCTGCAGCATGAAAGTGCAGAAAGGAGCAATGAGACTGCCTGCAACACTGGGGGCTTGCGTTTCTTCGGGGTTCCCTGCCGCAGCTACCAAGCTGTCCTGAGCAGACAGGAGGAAGGGACCTCACTGGGCTAATGCAGTGCTCTAGGGATGCGACGAAGAACAAGACCACAGCCCAGACGGTACTATTCATACAAGGATATTGGCATTCAGAAGAAAACTTCTTTTGTCTAAGTGTTATGTTGATAAACTACACTTATTTCTGAAGAACCTAGGAGCATTTCTCAGGGGATACGAGCACCGCCGCTTCAGCTTGACAATGGCAGGAATGAACCTTTTTATTTCCACGAGGATGAGAGACAGTTCCAGCAGGGGAGCCACCCCACATTCATACTCGTTCAGCGAGGCAGCCCTGGGAGCACCCAGGCAGACACTGCAAGCCCCTCCTGCTGCTGAGATGAAAGATCTGGCATGTGTGAAGGAGAAGAGGTTGATTTGGCTGTCGGTTATGGAGATTTCAGTCCATGGTTGGCTGGTGGAAGGGTGTGACCAGAGAGAGTCTCAGCAGGGAACAAAGGCAGAGCCCAAGAGGCAGGGGCCAGGGAGCAGATGTGTCCCTGAGGTAATGCACCGTGGCCCAGCAAGACATTTCAGAGATGTGTTTTGCTAGAGGGGTACCTCCAAGCCAGTTGAGCTGGCAGTCAAGGTTGACTGTCACAGACATACCTATGCTGATTAATGATCAACAAAACCCAGATTGGGAATATCTGCTAACATTTTCTGTAGAGGTAGCTAACATGATTAAGAGGGCCTGAATGCACGCAGGCAGCCACAGGAGATTAGACTGCAAGCTGTAGTCAGGCTGTCTGGGTCATCTTTTGCGGGAGCCTTGGCCATGGCAGGGCCTTGCCTATTCACAGAGCTGACAGCGTTACTGGAAGGAAGCGGGTGCATGAGATGATCCAACCCAGTGCATCCCATCCATGAGTCGGGCGTGGGTTCTGGGGTCAGCCTGCTGGGATGCCATTCTGTTCTGCTGTCACTCGCTCTGGGTGGAGCAAGCCCCCAGCACCCTCTGGAGCGTGGCAGTGACGAGCATGGAAACAGGGCAATGCCTCGCACAAAGTGCATGTGGCATAAATACTGGCTGCTTGCAGTGCCCTTGCACCCAAGAGAGGGTGTCCATGCCCTGGACCCAGGCTGCACCCCACCTGATGGGGTGAGAATGTTCCCATCTGCAGCTCGTGCGTCTCTCTGGACACGTTGCAGGTAATTGGGATGCTAGAATTCCTGTCCAAACTGTGTTGCTCCCACAGAGAGGGCCAGCACGAGTCAGTACCTGGGGTCTGTCCTCCAGGGGACCACAATCCTGGCCCCAAGGTGCAGACGAGAAGTCAGCGACAGGCTCTCAGGATGGATCATGGCCCTGTGTGCTGTGCAGTCCATGGCTGTGCCCCAGAGGTGCCAAGAGCTGGCTGATCCTGCCCCATATCCTACAGATGTCATGAACTGCAAGCTGTACAGAAACTCTAGGCTTGAACTCGGACTTCAGACCATTACACAAGCATGTTTGCAAAGGAAGGAGGGGACAAGCCCATTGGAGCAGCTGTGCTAGAAGCTTCTAAACGTTCAGACCGATGGTGTAGGGAGCTCCGTGTGTGCTTTGCCCCACCAATGTTAAGAACAGAACTGACCACTACAGTTACACCACCACTCTATAGAAGACTCCACGTTATGCTAAGTTAGAGCCTAAATCCCACCCTTCCTCAAGTGGCCCTTTTAATTTTATACTGGGAATCAAACTCAGGACCTCACGCTTTCCAGGCCAGCTCTGTGCCTGAGAGCCATATTTATAGGGCTTTATCCCAACCTTTATCCTTTAGGGGATGTTTAGCCCAAGTGTTAAAGGAACACCAGCCTGCAGCTCTAGCCAGCCTCTGGGCACCATGGGATCTGTTCTGCACTCAGGGCAGCCCTGGGGACACGGTCACCTCAGCCTCTCGGGTGTAGGCGTTGACTGGCCCTGCTCCAGCATCCTGTGTTAGTGAGGCTTGTCTAGATTTGTTACAGCTTCTTTCTCTACGTCTTTGGCAGAAGAAATTCCCCTGCTGGAGATCCATCTTAAGAAAATAGGCAGTCGACCCAGAAGCCCAGGACACCTGTCGTGATCACACTGTCCTCGCCAGCACGAGGCTGGCAGGCAGGTGGCGAGGGCTCAGCGTGTCCCCACTGCGTGCACAATGGCAGAGAGCTGTGGGCGACGCTGCCTCCCGAGACACTGTGTGTGCAGCCACCCAAGTGCCTAAAATCAGAAAAATGGTCAATGCATCAAGTAGCTTAAGAATCATTCAAAATTATGTTTTTGGATAAATCAGTGACATGTTTATAAAATGTAAGGGAAAAACAGGACTGAGGGAGTTAGGGGTGTGCGTCAGCGGTAGAATGCTTCCCTTGCAGGTGCCCCGCACGTTGCAGAGCTGGACTTGATCTCCAGCGTTGTTAAAAAAACAAGATATGAAATGAGTTATAAATACATAGTATAAACCCCAGTGTCCAAGGGACACAATCAGTGACATCAAGGCATTAACAGAGATGTCAGGTATAATAGTGGAATTCTGAGCAATGTTTGTGTTCTAAGTCATTGTTTTTGCGTGTGCACACATATTATGAAACATTATTTTTTAAAATAGAAAATCCCATAAGTAAAATTGAAAGTAAAAGCTGCAACCAAAGTGAAGGCCTGCAGCGTGCTCGGGGCATCAGGCTGCTGTCACAACGCACAGGTGATGCACACATCAGAAGCGAAAGGTGGGAGAACAGGCATCCGGCCATCTCTTTGCCAAGCTCGGCTCCTTCTCTGCAGTGCTCCTTCTGGCTTCATGCTGATGTCCTGTCCAGCCACGTGCGCTGTGCTTTCCTGGGTCCCTCAGGGTTCAGTGTGGCCTGGGGCAAGTGTGATGGAGTGAAAGGCTCAGAGGCCGGCCTGGCTCCCAAGGAACGTGGTAAAGCCATGGTCCCCTTGCCACCACCTAGCCCATGTGTAGCTATGACCTGGGCTCGGCACCGCCCAGCTGTGCTCTCGCCTCCTCGCCCAACCACCCAGGGAAGCAGGAATTGTCACCTTAGAGATGGAAAAAAGGACACAGGCTGCTTCAACCCATGGCATGCAGTGTGTGTGTGTGTGTGTGTGTGTGTGTGTGTGTATGATCCAAATTGCATGAAAGGAGTTACCCCAAAACACGCTACTGTGGTAACTTCTGGGTGTACGGACGGCAAGTACTGTGTTCTATCCACAGGCATACGGTACTTACATAACATTTAATCGTTGTTTCAATTCCAGGGACTGAAGCCAGGGTCAGACATACAGGAGCTCAAGCTCATCCCCAGATTTTCCGAATCAGAACTGGAATCAGCATTTCTGGAAGACCCAGGGTGACTGGTATGCATATTAAGTTTTGAGAAATGCTGTGTAGAAAGTGATTCTTAACCTGGCTGCTGGTTAAAATTGTCACTTTAAAAAAAGTACTAATGTCCACAGATCTGCTTTTATTTGGAACAAAACTGAATGTTTGGCAAAGAGGTTCTTCAAAGCCCCTGGTTGGCTCTATGCTGTGGTCAGAACTGAGAATCGGCATAGACCACCAGCTGAATTTACCCAGCCGGGCACAGTAACAAAGACACTGCTGATCGGAAAGTTGCAAAATATACAGGGGCCTGAGGTTGGCTGTTATGGGACAAATTCTCATTTGTTTATGCCCACGGGGACCTCCGCCAAAAAGAGAAGTTGCCACCTGCCAATTCATGGTCCTTGAACCAGTTCCTGTGTGGCTTTCATAACCTGTCCACAGAGGATGCAAATTGTCAGGAGCCGGGCTCAGTGACACATGGGGTGAGAGAATATGGAAACACTTAGCTGTCATCAGCTCAGGAAGATGGATGCCTGTGAAGTCGGGATGACTCACACAGAAGGCCTAACCCTTCACTGTACCACAGAGCTTACTTACAAAGAGAACAAGCATAAAGACGCCAAGCCCCATGTGGGCTCCGTTGGTGGAGGGACACCACGTGGTCTGTGGAACATGTGGCAGCCATCAGACCCACGGGGTGGGGGCCACCAAAGGGGGAGGCTTGTCACTGAGAGTTTAGTGTGCCTTTGCACACAGAATGCTCTTTGCTCAAACCTCTGAGGTGGCCCGAGGAGCCGAGGGCAGCAGTGTGGTGTGGTAGCAATGTGGAGTGTTTCATAGAACCTGAGAATGCATTCCTAGGGAGGAACAGGGCTAGATTCAGGGGTCCCAGCTCCTGTCTTCAAACCCCAGACTCACATACTGAGGCCTCAAGTCCCCAAGTGTACATTCAAGGTTGCTAAGGGAAGGTGAGGTCCAGCCTTTCCTCTTGAGATGGCCGCAGCCTCTGTCATGGCCCTGACCCTTCCTCCCTGGGAACATCTGCCCCAGGGCTTCTCCAGCCCCTGTTCATTCTTGGCTGGCTTTGCTCTTTACCTGTCCCCAGATGGAATACTTTACATTTCTGGCTGCAGTTACATCATTAGTCCAAAATGAGGGCCATGGAGGGTCTCACCCTGGGAGACTCATGTGGCCTGTTATTTTCCAAGCCCAGGGGCAAGAGTGGCCTTAGGGCTTTGGCAGGAAGTAAGGTCCATCCTCTGAAATTAGCCCGAGAAGCTTCCTTAGAGCAGAGCAGAAGCTACGAAGTGCAGGGCCCGAGCTGGGATGACAGGAATCTTCGGTGGTCTCTGACAAGCCAAGTAGATAGGCCCTGTTGCTGCTGCTTCCCAGTGTGGTGTCATTGGCAGGTAGTGAGACTGTGGGGACTTGCAGGCCCTCAACATCCAGCAGGCCTTCACGGTGTGTGCTCCCCTCCCAGCTACTGCTGCTGTAATGAATGGGACGCATCTGCTGTGCGATCCCCAAAGCCCTGCACCTTCTTCTGTTCAGCTTGGATCACAGGACGCAAGCAGCACTGTCGGGCTGCTACTTCTCAGCGGAGGGGCCAGCATGAGTCACACAGCCCTCAGGAAATTGTGCTCAGCAGTGCCCTGACACTGGGTCTCCTGTGTATATCTGTGCCCACACAGGGGCCTTGGATCCATCGAGAAGGATTCATAGTCCTTGCGAGTACAGACAGGATGCAGAGGCCCAGGCCACCTCCTGCAGAAAGGGCTTAGTAATGTCCGTAGGTGAAGGATTCTTTCCATAAACCACTCTACTCTTGGGAGACTGAGGAGCTCACCTCTTAGCACGGAGATACAGGACATTTGCAGGCAGGTAAGTGTTTCCTAGGTTTAAAGGAAAACTGAAAACTAACCAGGGGGAAAACCTAAGCAATCAGAGAAATGCTCCTGTGATATTTCCACCATAGGAATATTTCCCTAAAGAAACATTGTTGGAGCTTATTAATAAAACTGGGAGGGCCAGCTATTTAGTCTGCTTAATAGCTCAGCAGACTAAAGCACCTACTTAGGCAGAGTGCAGCGATCAGGGTTCAATCTGCCGCTTATCGTGCCAGTCCCAACCCTGGAGTGCTCTGAGATGGCAATTGAGACTGGGCGTGGTGGCACATGCCTGTAATCCCAGCGCTTAGGAGGCTGAAAATAGGAGGGTCACTATGAGTCCAATCTATGTAGTGAGCCCCTGTAGACCCTGTAGTCTCTGTAGACACTGTACCAAATGCATAAAAGACAAACAAACAGACTTGCTTGCTATCTGGCTTTAGTCACGGCACCTTGATATATATTCCCACTGGCAGCATTAGAATAACCGCGGTGGTGGCAGAATCCGATCATACATGCAGGACTTTCTTGGGGAAGATGAAAGGGCTTGTGAGTGCTCTGTGCCTGTTACCGTCTCACTCAGCGACTTGCTCACGGGTATCCCCGATGCACGTGACCTGCCTCACCTTCTGCTTTCTGTCTCCTGTGCCTAAGCCTCGTGTATCTAGAAGGATCTTGGATCTACAACCCCCTCATCCCACAGGAGCTGCTGTACTGCTATGCCTGTGATTATGTGGTGTGACACACAGGTCCCTGAGTCCAGCTGGCACCCATGTCCCCAGTGTGCTCTGCCCCACGTCTCCCTTCTGTGTCCTGGATACCAGCTGTGACACAGCAGACGGTTGGCGCTTCCATGGCTGGCAGGGGCACAGTTTCTCATCGCCAACATGACCACAGTCATGTGAGTAATGGGTCTGATGTTATGCTGGCTGTGGTATTGCTAGAAGATGGGAATCTCCCTACTCCACTGCAATCTGGAGCAGTATCGTTGACCTTTTGTTCCCCAAACATGGTAATGTGGCCTATGGCTGTGCTGGCAATTACATTCCATTCTGCTCAGATCCCTGCAGGAGCAAATGGTGAGGAAGGAGAGCAAAATGACTGTGTGTGGATCCTCAAGTTGAAACACCTGGCAGGTGAGATTCTGCTGCTTGCCACCGCCGGCAAGGGAAAGGCGTCCTAGCAACACACAAAGGGTGGTGGCCACCTCTAGAAAGGCTCTTGGCTCTGCGACAGCCAGGAACAAATAGCACTGGAGAGCTTTCTGTCCCACACTTGCAGGTCAGCCCATGATCTGGGGCCACAGCACACATGCTTGGCAGGGACCTGGCCAGAGGACAGACGCTGTCCTCATGGAGCAGTCTGCAGAGCACTGGGCAGGCTTGACACACACGGCGTGTTTTCCAGGTAGCACCAGAGTGGTGGATTTTTTCCCCGAGTAGGATAGGAAAGTTCCTGCTTAGCCCACCACGGAAGGAAGGCCTTGTGGCTCACCTGCGAGCGCAGACGCCCTGAGTAAGCGCAGGCTGGTTTGGACATGCAGGACCGAAGCACAGAAGAGTGGTGCCATTTCCAGGACCAATTAGGGCGGGAGCCAGTGCAATTTGTCAGACACTTTGATGTTGCCTTTCACGCTGATTTATAAATGGCAGAGATGACGTGGGGGGAGGCTGGGATTCCGTGTCCTGCGTCCCTTGCGAAGGCAGAGGAGCCACATCAGAACCTGTGCTCGAGGCCAAGAGCACAGGAAGACTCACTGTGGGGGCTATGATTGGCCTTCCCATCTGAGCAGGCGCAGTGGACAGAGCACTGTCCACACACAGTGAAGGCGTGAGGGCTGCAGTCCACTTGGATGCGTGAGAAATAAAGCACACAACATGCACACACATGTGCACACACTGAGACACGCACTCTTGACACTACAGAAAAACATTGAATTAACACAAATATGGTTTCCAAAGCAGACAAGGATTTCAGTTATAAGTAGGGAGTAAAGCCAGAAGGAGCTCACTGTCAGCAAACTGGGTTACCTTAAACACAAGCTGGGCTTCTGGTAGAGAAGGGCCTGTGTTTTCCACACAAGCAGCCGGCTTCAGAGCAGCTGAGCTCACTCTTGCTCGGGCACACTCAGCCCTGCGTGTCCCCACACATTTTTGCTGACCTTGCTGTGGCTTGTTTTGCTGGAAGGGACCTTGAGCTGGTGCAGGAAAATTCCACATCCCTGGCTGGAAAAGGAAGTAGCAGAGTTTGCTCTCGCTGAGCTGTGGGGGTGGGTGCCTCGGACTCCTGAAGCCGAGCTGTCTCCTCCCGCTCGCCACCCCATGTCGCTTATGCTCTGTTCCACTGGAGTGGAAGGGGCTGGCACCAAGGACTCCCTTGGAATTCTGGGCTGTGGGCCAAAGCCGCAAACGTGAGACACAGAGTCCAGGCTGTGCGATTCCTGCTCCCTGCACGGTTGGCCCACAGGGCCTGATAAGAAGCCGCATTACTACCAGCGTCCCTGGTGTGTTGTGAGGACAGACCTGGTGTGAGGAGCCCAGGACTCGGCCAGGGACCCCGGGTCTGCACAGACCCACAGTCCCCCTGCGTATCATCACCCCTTTCCGTCTTGACAAAGCATTGTCTCCACCATTCCTTTTAAGTAGTATTTTTTATTTTATTTTAGTTTTTGGTACCAGGGGTCAAACGCAGGACCTTGTGCTTGCTGAGAAGGTTCTCATATTGCTGAACTATTTCTTCAACCTTAACTGGTATTTTTTGACTTAATTAAACAATTAAAATATAAAAAATTATCAATTTAAAATTGATTTGTTGATGAATTATGTTTTTATATCATATTAAAGGCTACTAAATAGTACAAGCACTGTTCTTAAGTTAAAATGCATAACCGAGTTATGATCATTAATATGAAATCAGATATACTTTGTAAGACTCACTATCATTTTGATCTAAAATAAGATGCTAATACTGATATAGCATTTGGTCAATATCATGTATAAATAATTGTCTTTAATTTTGAAGTTTTTAGATTATACATTATGTGAAAGACGCGCATAAGTCAAATGTCCTGGGCAAGGTGTAGCGCTGGCTAATGTATGTGGCATGTGGATGTGAACCTACCAAGTGAATGCCATTGCTCTGCTGCATGGGGGGCACGTGCCTGCCAGCCCAGCTTGGGAGGCTGAGGCAGGGGCAGTGCTGAGTCTGAGACCAGCTGTGCTGCAAACTGAGTTCATGGCCAGCCCGACCTGCACACTGTACAGTGAAATCATGTCTGAAAAAGACCAAAAAAAAAAAAAAAAAAAAAAAAAAAAAAAAAAAAAAAAAAAAAAAAAAAAAAGCTGCTATTCTGTGTAACCAAAATATATTAATAAAAAAATCCAAAGGAAAAAAAAATGGGGGAGATAGCATGTTTCTCTTAACCTGATATTTACCAAGCTCACACGATGTACTTGTTAAACAGAGAGTCTTCTGGAGCCCCACCACCCACCACCCCGCCCAGATCCACGGCATGTTCTCCAAGAGAGGTGCTGGACACTTGTGTTTTTAATAAGCACCCAGATGACTCCGCCAAGGAGCCTGTCTTATCAGAAAGCAGGTCCCAGAGGCAAGAAGAAGCGAGAAGGGCAGGCCTGTTGGTCAGCTGGTCTGAAGAGGCCAGATCTGTGCCGCTCCTCCTTGGGAGCCCCTGGCCGGGTCCTAGGGGCCAGATCAAGGGTTAGGTGAAGATTACAGGGCAGCTACTGCAGTTGGGCAGGCCCAGTTATCTGTCCCAGTGATCTTCCTGTCTCTTACCACCTGACTCCCTGGCCTCAGGTTTCTCAGCAGCACAGTGGGGATATTTTTTAAATCATCCTCTGAGGATTGGTAAGAATTAAACAAAATCATTACAGCAAAACATTTAGAACCAAATATCAACTATAAAAAGAGAATCTAAAGGGAGAGTGGGGATAGTTTTGAAGAGGGATTTTGACTTGGTCTTTGGCTTTTCTCAGCAAAATTGTTAGTATATATTTTTTAAATTGTAACTGCTCTGTTGACTTACTCTCTTAGGGATGGAGTGCATCTGGAAACCCCTGACATCTCACTCAGCTGGTGCTTCAATACCAGATTGTGTCTCCAAATCTGGAAGTT
Organism: Ctenomys sociabilis; assembly: GCA_004027165.1. Classification (NCBI taxonomy): domain Eukaryota; kingdom Metazoa; phylum Chordata; class Mammalia; order Rodentia; family Ctenomyidae; genus Ctenomys; species Ctenomys sociabilis. The sequence continues at coordinate 399 of PVKA01006544.1, read as the reverse complement.
AATATCCTTGGGTGGTCAAATTAGATCACTTGGTGAATGGGTGAATCGACCCTGTGTTTTTAATGTAGCTTGTGTTTCCAGGAAGCCAAACATGTTCTAGAGAAAGCGAGGGTTATAGCCCTGACCTGTTTGGAGCACATGAAGAAGTTGGGCTGGGGACTGTGTTGCTGCCCTTGCCGAGGTCTTTGACTTAATTCTCAACAGGAGCATTCTTCTTTTTAACATCTTTCCACGATGGAAATGTAATTGTTAATTTGAGAATAACTCACAGCAAGCACACAGGCTGGTAATGAGATTAGCAGCTCCACTATTCAGGCGTCATGCAGAACAGAACGCATGTTGGCGTGCCAGCGGGCCCCCCAGGAGCCGGGGGTGGGATCCCAGCGTGACCCAGCAGAT
>PVKA01006543.1:0-83055 GCA_004027165.1 Ctenomys sociabilis | reverse complement strand
AAATAATTATTGAATCTTTGATATAATTCAGCTACATAAATACCTGTAAATATAATATCATGTATGCACCTTGTACAATACCAAAACGTTATGAAAACAGTTTGCAATGTATTATTTCATTGACTCTGTATAGTTATGGTGTTTTGAAACTGTCTGATTGACATTTGTATTTCAATAAAATAAAACTAAATAAAAAAAATTAAAAAAAATAAAAAAAAGTAAAAATCCACACACATACTAAAAATATACACATATACATTTTCCTAATCAATTAACATGCATTTATTTAAAATATTATACTAGGGGGCAGGCCAAATAGCTCAGCGGACTAAAGTGCCTGTGAGCAGGTGCAGGGGCCCGGGGTTTGATTCCCAGCCCTGCTATGCCAGCCCCAGCCCTGGGCATGCTGAGATGGCAATTAAGATTGGGCATGGTGGTGCACATCTGTAATCCCAGTTTTGGGGAGGCTGTAAACAAGCAGATCACTATGAGTCTGATCTAGTAGTGAGACTTTGAACACCCTGTAGGTCCTTCCCTCAAAAAATTTATAAAATTATTCTAGTAAAAAGAATAGAAGCTCAACATGGAATTCTTTTATATACATAATTGAAGCTAATTTTCTATTGGTAACGATGGCCCCAAATCAATAGTTAATCCCAATATGACTCAATGATTATTATTACGCCATATATCTCCTTGCAATGCATGTTCATAGCCACCATCTTGTACAGCTGCTTGCCTGTAGAAGATATCTCCCTGATTGCCCTGAGACACACCTGTAACACTGAACTAACTCTCATTTTTCCAGACTGTGTCTTCTCTAAAATAACTAGTCTACAGCTTCTGGGATCAGCGCCATCCAATAGGTTGTCTTGGTTGGAAATCTGGACTTCATCCTGCACATGGATTTTTCACATTGACCCTCCATTTAATATGCCCCCAGCTCACATTCATTCTACATATGTTAAGCAATGCAATCAGTACCACACTCCAAGGCACCACTATGCCTAACTTGATTTTCATTGCTCGTTCCATCTGCTAGGGATGGCACAATTTTACAGAAAAAAAAAATATATATATATATATATATATATATATATATATATATATATATATATATATATATATTTATGGCACTGGCTATTTCTTTTTAGAAGAACCAAATAAAATGAATCTTAAAGGACAGAAAGTCACTTCTAATTTTGATGGACATAACTGATAAACACTATTTTCAAAGATAATAGAGGTGGACAGTAAATGCATGGTAAGAAAAATTTTCATGAGTAAAAGCATGGTATGTTTCAAAATAAAAGAAACCCACACCAAGTAATGTATTTTATAGTTTGTATATTACTTTTCTAGGACTGGTACAACAAAGTTTTAGATACTAGGTGGTTTAAACTAAGAAAAATTTTGAGATCTTGATATCTTGGTTGGGGTATCTTATGTTGGATACTTTGGATTGGATTTTTCTGAGGTGTCTCTGATTGGCTTATAGATTGTATATTTTTGTTACCTAATATTCTCTTTTTATTAGGTTAGGGATGATGCACATAATCTCATTTTAACTTAATTGTATCTTTAAATGCCCTATCTTCAAATAAAGTCATATTCTGAAGTACCAGGGGTTAGGGTTTCAATACATAAATTTAAAGAACATGAGGGTAAAATTCAGCTCATAATAGGATATTATATTTTGGGATCTTGGAGAAAATAAGCTAGAAACATAAGGAGAAGCTGAATTGTAAATAATTTGAAGGCTGGGCTAAGGAATTGAGACTTTGGTGTGTCTCTGTTATATGGTAAGTTAACAGACCTGATGAGGTCGGTAGCCCAGACCAAGAAAAGATCGGAGGTATTACGTTCAATTAGGACACTTGCAGTGAGACAAGAAAATCAACCAGATTGACACAAATGTCAATGAGGAATAGAAGAGAAGAAAGAAATTTGATCCATGTCTTCTTTAGAGGTAGTTAGTAATTCTTTTTCTGCTGTGTTTCTTCCAAGTTGGGTTTCCTCTGTATATTTCTGGGCTTGTTTCTGTATTTCAGATGGTATGACTTCAAAAAGTTCTTTTTTGATTTCGGAGCTTATTTCTGCTTTGAGTTCCTCATGATCTTTCTGCTGTTGTTTCTTTGTTTCAGATGCTATTAATACATATATATCAGCTGGAATAGTGCTCTCTGCACTTGTTCTGGGTGAGCATAGTTTTTCCACCCAATGTTTATGGAATTCATTCTTTATTTCAGATACTATGTATTCAGATATTTCTTTTTTAATTTGGGGAATTACTTCTTGCTTTATTTCCTCTATGGCTTTCTGCTGTTGTTCCTTTGCTACTGAATCTGTTAATTCATTCACTGCAGCTGAGCTAGTGTCCTCTGCCCTTCCTGATGGACTCCATGTCTGGGATTGCATTTTTCTCTTTCTCTTTGTCATTTTGTATAGCACTGACCTTTGACCCTGGTGTAGAGCTTTAGTGCAGCTGTAACCTTAGCTTGCTACTAGATTGGGTACGAGTCTATTAAGCTTGAGATTTTCCAGGTATGCCTATCCTGGATCTAGCTTCTTGGTTCCCCTCTGTTGGTTCCTGGGGTCAGCCCTCCTGTGTCAGGCAGGTCGTTTCCAAGGTGGGCGGGCCTGGGCTTTGGTGGGTCTTCTGGGCTCACAAAAGGATAGTGGATGATCTTATTCACTGAGTAGGGTGTACTGGGTCAGCCAGCCTGTGCTGGATCCAGGTCTACAGGCCGTAACCCGAGAAGGCTGGGAAAGGTCCCTCTGGTGCAGCGGGCCTGGAGCCCTCACTCACAGGCCAGGCTGTGCTCGGTTTCGGTCCATGGCGTGGGACCGAAGATTGCTGAGAAATGTCCCTCCGATGTGGCATTGCCATTGTGGAGGTCAGTGTGGAGAATCCTCAAAACAGTAGGACTAGAAATCCCATTCAAGCCTGCTATCCCCCTACTGGGAATTTTCCCAAAGGATCTGAAAACATTGTATCATAGGGATATATGTATACCTATGCTTATAGCAGCTCAATGTGTGATAGCAAAATCTTGGAAACAATCAAGATGTCCATCACATGAGGAATGGTTGAAAAAGATGTGGTATTTCTATATAATGGAGTATTACTCAGCCATTAAGAATGATAAGTTTGAAGCATTTATACTGAGGTGGATGCCACTTGAACATATACTCATAAGTGAAATAAACCAGACACACATGTGTAAATATCATATAGTCTCCCTAGTATAACAAGCGAAAAGCAGAAATACAAAAGGAAATGTACAACAACAACTAAAATCAATTGAGTCAGATAAGGCAAAGTGAATGGCACATGCTGCAGGATACTAATCAGCTTTTCTTCTGGATGGTTAACAACCTAAGTTCACAAGTCGGAGTTGGAGAAATAGAAAAGCCACAAGGCCAGCCAACATTTTGGCTCTAGCTTTTCAAGGTCAGCGAAGACTTAGGACATAGGAGAACCTGTACTGCAACATCATGAAACTCAGTTGAGCTCCAAATTTTCTGAACAAGGAGATTATAGAGCCACAGAGGAAAGAGATTGAAGTTCTATAGTGTGCCTGAGGAGAGTCACATGGAGAGAAAACTTTCTCTCAGGCTCTCACAGAGAGCAATCTGGTCAAGCATTGGCCATGACTCATCCACATGGATGACACAGACAAAAGATCTACAGAATAATGTACAGGACTACAAGATAAACCCTGAGGGGACTTCACTGACCACATAAGAAACATAAAGTACATGTGTTGGTATATAAGTCTTGTCTACCTAGGTCTTAACCATCCAGCAGAAAAGTATAAAAATGAAGTATACATCGTGAGCCCATAATATTAAGCTGAGCTGTAAATGGCTATGGTAGACAACTTCTTTGAATGACTCACTATTGTTGTGGAATGCTGGACTGTGTTGGATTGTGGTGTTGAGTTCAAGCACCTAAGTTAGTTGATTGACAATGGAGTGCCCACCTTTGTCAGGTGTAGACGAAGGAAGGGGTATAGAAAGAAAAAATCATGATGTGTGTGTATGGACAGTACAGTTGGGATAGATAACGCTGTGCTTCTACATAATCCTATGAGAGGCAAGATTTGCATTAATGGTGGTTGGACAGGATATTATGTCAGCTTCTAGTACTATGGTCATCCACTATGAAAATAATTATTGAATTTTTTATATAATTCAGGTATAAAAATAAGATAAGTAAACAGCTATACTCTTAATTTACTGATAAGAGACATCTGCTATAATAATGTCTGTAAGTATAATATCATGTATGCACCTTGTACGATACCAAAACATTATGAAAACAGTTGCACTGCATTAATTCATCGAATCTGTCTTGTTAAGGTGTTTTAAAACTGTCTGATTGATATTTGTACTTCAATAAAATAAAAAATAAATTAAAAAAAAAAAGAAAGAAATTTGAGAAGAATTTTGTATGTAGAACTGTGAGAACATGTAAGAGAAACCTATATACTACCAGGATCCTTGCCTGGTTGACCAGGGAAGGTGGTGCTGTGGACTAAAATTAAGGACATACAGGTTGAGTGTGAATTATAGCAGAGTGTGTAGGTGGGCGCATTCAGGAGATATGGATCTATAAGCCAGGAGAGAAAACTAGGTGTGACAGCTGAAGTCAGAATGGGGTCCATGCAAGCATCATAGATCAAGAAAAGAAACAGGTCCACAAGAGAAGTCATGGTAAGGAGCAGCTCAGAAAGGATGCAAGAAAGGGAAGAAAGACTAGAGACAGGGGCACAAACATGACAGTATCAGTTAAGAGAGGGAAGGAACTTATAGAGATGTGAGAACTTATGGAGCAAGTAGAGCATTTCTTTCTTTTTTTTTTTTGCCTTTTTGAGACAGGGTCTCACTATGCAGTTCAGGCTGGCCTTAAGCTCACTTTGTAGCTCAGGCTGGTCTTGAACTCACAACAATCCTCCTGCCTCAGCCTCCCGAGTGCTGGGATTACAGGCATGCGCCACCACGCCTGGCCTAAGTAGAGCATTTCTATAAATGAAGAAGAGGGAGGAGAGGGGGAAATGGTGGAGAGGAGATAGAGGTGGATGACCCAGCCTGAGTCTCACACCAATAAAGCAAGGAATTATGAGATAGGGAGCTCTGTCTTACATCTTTTATCAGGCTGATAAGCTACACAGGAATTTAGCTACACAGGACACACAAAGTAGCTAGATCTTAAATATTTCTGTCTTGGAATCTGTATACAAAATTCTTGTTCACATTGCTATTCCCTATTGTAACATAAACAACTTACAACAGAAGTCATAGCTGATTGTGCTTTAGAGTCTTTTACGTGTTTTGTAAATGTACAGAAAATAAAAGGAAAGAAATCCGAAAGAACTGTCAATTTCTGAACATTTATCCTGGGCCAGGTACTATGCCAAATATTTTTCTTTAAAAAATTATATGCTTTTATTTTTGTAGACAATCACATTTATTTTGTTTTTCCTAGGGTTTTTTTTTAAACTGTTTTATGTTTCATTTACATAAAGATTGCATCCCTTATGGGAAGTTGGTACATGTACATGGCAGGTCTTAACTGTTTTTCAACCCCACCCGTGTCTTAATATCCTTAGATATTAAGGATAAGATCTACGTCCCTTTTTATTGTTATCCATCTGTATTTTGCTATTCATTTATTTCAGGGATAAACTATGTGGTATTTAAGACTGGTGTTCTTGTTTATTTCACTTCACATTATGGTCTCAAGGAGCACCTGTTCTGCAAATGATTCAAATGTATCATTTATGGCAAAGTAGTTTTTCACTATGTATAAATAGCACCTTTTCTTTATCCACTCATCTGTCAATAGCCATCTAAGTCACTTCCAGGATGTAGTTTTTATGAATTACACTGCTATAAATATGGGTATTATGTATCACTAAAATGTGATAAATTTAACTGTCATATGAAGATGCCTAGTAGGGTAAGAGCTGGGCCAAATGAAATCTCTAGTTTTAGTTTTTCTAAGGAATCTTCACCCTGCTTTTCATAGTGGTTGTGCCAGTTTACATATCCACCATCAATGTAGGAGCTCTCCTTCTCCCTGAAACTATGCCAGCATTTGTTATTCTTTAATTTCTTGGTGATTTTCACTCTTTCAGGAATAAGAGTGGTGTAATTGGCATTTCTATAATGGCCAAAGATGCTGAACTTATTTTTCTACGTATATATTGGCCTTTTCTTTTTCTTTTGTGAAGTGTCTGTTCATTTCAATTGTCCATTTTTTTTTCTTTTTTTTATTTTTTATTTTTATTTTTGTTTTGTTGAAGTACAAATATCAATGAGACAGTTTTAAGATATCTTGACAAAATGGATTTGATAAATTAATATGTTGCAAACTGTTTTCATAATGTTTTGGTATCATAGAAGGTACATACATATTATACTTACAGACATTATTATAGCAGATGTCTCTTATCAGTAAATTATGAGAGTGTAGCTGTTTATGTATCTTATTTTTTATACCTGAATTACATCAAAGATTCAATAATTAATACTCTCTACCTTGTTATTTTTCTAGGGTTGTCCATAGTACTAGAAGCCGACATAATATCCTGTCCAACCACCATTAGTGCAAATCTTGCCTCTCATAGAAATATGTAGAAGCCCGGCATTGTCTATCCCTACTGTGCTGTCCACACACACACATCATGATTCTTCCTTTCTATACCCCTTACTTTGTCTACACCTGTCAAAGATGGGCACTCCATTGTCATTCAACTAATTTAGGTGCCTGAACTCGACAACACAATCCAACACAGTCCAGCATTCCACAACAATAGTGAGTTATCTGAAGAAGTTGTCGACAGTAGCCATTTACAGCTCAACTTATTATTATGGCCCCACTGTGTATACTTCATTTTTATACCATTTTTTGATTGGCTCTTTTACTTGGAGTGGTCTAATTTTTTATTAGTTCTTCATATGTTCTTTAGAGGAACATCCAGCAGAATTTTTTCCCATTCTGCAAAGCTATCTCTTTATTCTGATGGTTGTTTACTTTGGTATACAGAAGATTTTAAGTTTGATTCAGTCACATCTGTTGATTCTTAGTATCATTTCTTGAGAAATTGGGGTTCTTTTAGAATGTCTTACTTATTCCTATGATTTCAAGAGTGTTACCTAATTTAACTTCCAGCAGATTATTCTGTTTTCACATTTAGATCTTTGATCCAATTTTATTCAGTACATGGTGAAAAATATGGATCTAGATTCAGTCTTTAGAACGTGGGCTGCCTATTTCCCTAAAAGCAGTTGTTAAAAAGGCTATCTTTTTTCCTGTGTATGTTTTGAGCCCTTTCAAATATGAAATATCTGAATTACATGGGAGTATTTGTGCATCCTCTATTCTGTTCCATTGATCCAAATATCTGTTTTCATGCCCAAGATAAGCTGTTTTTAATCATTGTAGTACTGTAACATAGCTTCAAATCTGGATTTAAGATACTTTCTACTTTTGTCTCATCACACAAAATTGCTTTTGCTGTTCTCAGTCTCTTCTGTTTCTATATAAACTTTAGGATTGTTTTTACTAATTTTGTTAGGAATGTTGTTGATATTTTGATTGGGATTGAATTAACTTTATATATCAATTTTCAAAATATGACCATTTTGCCTGGTATCTTTCCATCTTCTGATTTTCTTTTTGATTATTTTCTTTTTCAGAATTCTTTAGTTTTCATTGTACAGGAATTTCACTTTCTTCATAAGGTTAATTTGCAAGTATTTATTTTTCTTTGATGCTATTATAAGTAGTATTGTTTTACTAAGTTCTTTTTATAAGAATGCTTTTGTGGGTTAATTTTGTATTCTGTTACATTGGCGATTTGATTACTAATTCTAAGAGTTCTTTGGTGGAATTTTTTGGTCTTCTATGAAAAGGATCATGTCTTCTGAAAATAATCATAATTTGATTTCTTCCTTTCCTGTCTGTATCCTTTTTTTTTTTTTTTTCTTGTGTAATTTCCCTGCTTCAAGTACTTTGTCAAACAGGAATGTAACAGTGGATATCCTTGCCTTATGCTGATTTTAGACAGAAAGGTTTCTGCTTTTCCCTATTTAATATGATGTTGGTACTAGGTTTATCATAACTGGTTTTTATTAGATTAAGATAAAATCTTCTATACCTATTTGTTTCAGTGCTATTTCTTTTATTTAAATATATATTAGATTGTGCCAAAGGCTGTTTCTGCATCTGTGGAGGTAATCATGTAAATTTGTCCATCCTTCTGTTTAGGAAATTCATAATGTTTACTAATTTGCATACATTGAACCATCCTTGCATCCCTGGTCATAATGTATGATCTTTTTGATGACTTCTTCAATTTATTTGCCAATATCTTATGGTGAATTTTTGCATTTATGTTCATTAAAGAGTTTGACCTGTGGTTCTGATAATTAAGTGGATCCTTCTCTGGTTTCTGGATCAGGGTAATTCAAGCTCCCAAGAAAGACTTAGGGAGTGTTCTTTCTTTTTTGATTTTGTTAAAAGAGTTTGAGGAGTATTATGTTAGATTTTTTCCTGAAGTTCTTGTAAAATTCAGCAGTGAATTCATCTGGACCTGAGTTTTTTTTCTTGGTAGGTTTAAAAAGAAAATTCTACCTGAACTTACTGCCTGTTATTTTATTTTTCAGGGTTTTTACATCTTTCTGGTTCCATATTGGTAGCTTGATGAGTCTATTAATTTTTTTTGAGTTCCCTACTTTATTTTTTTAAACAAATCTTTTTATTCACTGAATTAAGAGAATGTATCCATACATCTATCCTATTTTGAATATACAGACCAAAATGATCACCATTTGTATCTCCTTTTTTTGTTTACTTTTGTCAGAGAAGGGTATTCCATTGTCATTTAACTAGTGTAGGTGCATGAATTCAGCAAAATATTACAATATAATCCAGAAGTCCATTATAGTAGTGGGTTATCCATAGGACTGGCAATGTCAGAATTTATTCACTTGAGCCTTCTACAGCTCAGCACATTATTAATTTGGCCTTACATTTTCTGCCGCCACAATTTTATACTTCTCTACTGCATGAATAAAGCAAGACCTATATAACAAGAAATGTAACTTTTGTATCTAATAAGGTCAGTCAACTCCCCTCAAGGTTTATCCTGAAAGCCTGTACTGCACTTTGTAGTTTATTCACTTGAGGCTTCTACAGCTCAGTACATTAATAAGGCTTTACATTTCATACATCAATTTTATACTTTTCTACTGAATGGTTAAGATCAAGATAAAGCAAGACCTATATAACAAGAAATGTAACTTTTGTATCTACAAAGTCAGTCAAGTCCCCTCAAGATTTGTTCTGAAAGCCTGTACCGTACTTTGTAGATCCTTTGTCAGTGTCAGCCATGTGGATGAGTCATGGCCATTGCTTGACCGATTTGCTCTCTGTGAAAGCTTGAGAGAATGTTTGCTCTCTGTGTGACTCTCCTTAGGCACACTCTACATCATTGATCACATTCCTTTGTTGCCCCATACTCTCCTTGATGAGAAAATTTGGGACACATGAGTTACATGATGTTACAGTATAGTCCTGAGTCCTCACTAACCTTGAAAGACTATGGCCAAAATATTGGCTGTTGCTGCAACCCTTTTTTTCCCCTCTATTTTTGGTCTGCAAACTTAGGTTGTTAACCCACCAGAAGAGAAGCTTATTATTACCCTATAACATACGCAGTTGTGTTTAACCTCATTATTTGTCTGAATATGAAACATTTTAGGCATAACATGGAGCAGGTATTTTCCATCAAGTATTAATATGTTAAACTTTAAGTCCTTGCAAAATATGAAGTCAAAACTTTAAAAAATAAATAATATTTTAAAATATATAAATAAACAATTGTATATTTTTACGTAGAGATTTAGAAATTTAACCATATACAGCATTATAGTAGGACAGTCCTGTGACATATTTTTCCTGTCTTTTTTTCACATTTATTACCTTTTCTTTTGAAACAGTCATTTACTTGAGAGCCAGTATGGCAGTAATGTTATGACAAGCAGTACATATTTAGAAGACCAGAACGACAGGTATTCCAAGCATGATCCTACTATTACACATTGCTATCCTCATTTCAGTTGCTTAGGTCACAGGTATCAGCATATATAGTTAGTCAGGGTGAGAATCCTATCCATTAACTGCTAGGTTCAAAATTCTGCTGAGCCGGGCATGGTGGCGCATGCCTGTAATCCCAGCACTCGGGAGGCTGAGGCAGGAGGATTGTTGTGAGTTCGAGACCAGCCTGAGCTACAAAGTGAGCTTAAGGCCAGCCTGAACTGCATAGTGAGACCCTGTCTCAAAAAGACAAAAAAAAAAAAAAAATCTGCTGATATTTCTCAGGATCATAACCTTACTTACCTTGTGTGTGTATATGTATGGCTTTGTCCCTGTCATGTTTCTTAGCTTTTCTTCTTGTCCTCTCTTCATTGTCTAATCCTCAAGTTCTCACTTTCCTTATAATTGTGTTATACTTTTCTATTTATATTTCTTCTTTTGAGTTCTTATACTAGGGAGACTATATGATTCTTATACAAGTGGATCTGGTTTATTTCACTTACAAGTATATCTTCAAGTGGCATCAACTTACATACAAATACTTCCAGTTTATCATTCTTTATAGCTGAGTAATACTCCATTGTATGAAAATACTACATCTTTTTCAACCATTACTCATGTGACTGGCATCTTGGCTGTTTCCAAGTTTTGGCTGTCACAAATTGTGCTGCTATGAACATAGATACACATATATCATTATGATATGATGTTTTCAGTTCCTCTGAGAAAATTCCCAATAGGAAAATAGCTGGCTTAAATGATATTTCTAGTCCTAGGTTTTTAAGGAATATCCAGACTGATTTCCATAATGGTTGCACCAGTCTACATTCCCAACAGCAGTGGATAAGGGTTCCCTTTCCCCGCACTCTCTGACATTTGTTGTTAGTTGATTTATTTAAGATTGCCATTCTTTCTGTAGTGAGATGGTATCTCAGTACTGTTTTAATTTGCATTTCATGGATAGATAGTGATATGAAACATTTTTCATAAATCTATTTGCTTCTTTAATTTTGTCCTCTGAGAAGTATGTGTTCATCTCAGATGCCCGTTTTTGGATTGGGAGTTTGAATTTGGGGGCCCTATTGTTTTTTTATTTCTTTATAAATTCAACAGAGCAGACCTTGGTCTGAGTGTTTTAATAAAGACGTTTTTTGAAATTGGTGGGTTGTCTTTTCACTTTCTGAATAATTTCTTGATGTGCAAAATCTTCTGAATAAGAGGAGGTCACAGTTGTTAATTCTTTCAAGTGTTATTAGTGCAATTTTATTTTTGTTCACGAACTCTGCCTACCCTGATGTCTTCGAGAGTTCTTCCTACTTTCTCTTCCAGGAGATTTAGTATTTCTTTTTAATGTTTAGATCTTTAATCCATTTTGACTTTAGCTTAGTGCACAGTGATAGAGCTGGGTCAAGTTACAGTTTTTGGCATGTAGAGAGCCAATTTCTCCAGCACCATTTGTTAAACAGGCCATCTTTCTTCCAGTAAATGTGTTTGGTCCTTTATCGAATATCAGTTGGCTGAGTGTGTTTGTAGAGGCTTCTGCATCTTCTAATCTATTCCATTGATCCTCAGGTGTATTTAGTTGCCAGTACTATGTTGATTTTAGCACAGTAGTTTTGTAGTATAATTTCAAGTCAGAAATTGTAATGACTCTTGCCTTGTTTTTGTTGCTTAGGATTCCTTTGGCTATTCTAGGTCTTTTCTGCTTCCATATAAATTTTAGGAACAATTTCTCTAGCTCTAGGAGGTATGTTGGTGGTAGTTTGACAGGGATTGCATTAAATCTGTACAACAATTTTGGGAGTATGGCCATCTTCACGATGTTGGTTCATCTTATCCAGGAGCATGGAATATCTTTCCATTTCCTGAAATCCTCTATGATCTCTTTTCTTAGGGTGCTGTAATTTTCCATGAAAATATCTTTGACTTCCTTGGTTAAGTGAATTCCAAGGCATTTCATTTTCCATGGTGTTTTTGTTATCTGTGTGGTGGAATGTTATTGACTTTGAATCATGCCATGCTACTAAATTTGTGTATCAATTCTAGTTGCTTCTTGGTGGAGTTTTTGGGTCTTTGAAGTAAAGTATCATGTCATCTGCAAATAATGATAATTTAACTTCTTCTTCATCTATTCTTATTCCTTTTATTTCTCTCTCTTGTCTAGTGAATCTAGCTAATGATTCCAGAACTATATTGAATAGGAGAGGTGATAGAAGACATCCTTGTCTTGTACCAGATCTGTGAGTAAGATATTTCAGTTTTTCCCCATTTAGAATTATATTAGCCATTGGGTTTTCACAGATGGCTTTTATCACAATGAAGTAGAGGCCATCTATTCCAATTTTCTGTGGGACTTTGAACATGAATAGTGTTGTATTTTATCAAAATCCTTTTCTGCATCAATTGAGAGGATCATGTGGTTTTTAGATTTGGCTCTATTGATATAGTATATTACATTTATAGATTTGTGTACATTGAACCATCATTGCATCCCTGGGATGAATCCTACCTCATCTTGGTGTATAATCTTCTTGATGGTTTGCTGTATTCTATTTGTGAGGATCTTATTGAGGATTTTTGCATCTATGTTCATGAGGGAGATTCACCTGTAGTTCTTCTTTTTAGTTGTATCTTTCCCTGGTTTTGGTATTATATAGTACTTAGCTCCAGGAATGATTTTGGGAGGATAATTCCTTTTCCACTTCATTGAAGAGTTTGAGGAACATAAGGATTATATCTTTTGTAAATTTCTTGTAGAAATCAGCCGTAAATCCATCAGGACCTGGACTTTTCTTTGTCGGTAGATTTTTTATTACATTTCAGATTTCATTGGCTGTGACCGGGTTGTTTAGAGTTGGTATATCTCCTTGATTCCTTGATTTGGTTTTTGTATTTTGTACCTTTCTAGGAATCTGTCCATTTCTTCTGTATCTTCTATTCTGTGAGAATAAAGGTTTTCAAAGTAGGTACTGATAATCTTCTGAATTTCCACTGTGTCTGTGGTAGTTACACCCTTTTCATTCCTTATTGCTTGTATTTGAAGTTTTTCCTTCCTCTTTTTTTTTTTGATGAGGTTAGCTAGGACTTTATCAATTTTATTTAATCTTTCAAAGAACCACCCTTCTGATTCGTTAATTCTTTGAAATGTTTTCTTTGTCTCAATTGAATTAATTTCTGCTCTAATCTTTATGATTTCTTCCTGTCTTTGGGCTCTGGGTTTGGTTTGCTCTTCATTTTCTAGATGTCAGAGGTGCAACATTAGGGTGTCCATTTGTTCCTGTTCTATTTTCCTAATGTATGAGTTCACAGCTATACATTTCCCTCTGAGAACTGCTTTCATCGCATCCCATAAATTCCAATAAGTTGTGGTTGAATTTTCATTGAATTGAAGATATTGTTGAATTTCTTGTTTAATTTCATCTGTGATCCATTGGTTGGTAAATAAGGGTTGTTTAATTTTCATGTATTTATGTGGTTTTCCTCATTTCTAGTGTTGTTTATTTCCAGTTCCATTGCACTGTTGTCAGATAATATGCATGGGATAATTTCTGCTTTCTTGCATATACTTAAGCATGACCTATGGACTAGTATGCGGTCTATTTTAGAAAACTATCCATGTGCAGCTGAAAAAAAATGTATATTCAGCTGTCGTTGTGTGGACCACTCTATATGTCCACTAGGTCCATTTGTTCCAAGCTCTTGTTTAGTTCTACTATTTCTTTGCTAATATTTTGTCAACTTGATCTATCTTTTTGGGATAAGGGGGTGTTAAGGTCTCATGGTAAGACTATGGTACTGGATATTGGAATTTTCATGTCCACTAAGATTTGTCTTATACAGTTGGTTCCTCCCATGTTTGGTGTGTATACATTTGTGAGTGTTACCTCTTCCTCTTGAGTTTTTCCCTTAACCAGTATATATGGCCTTCTTTATTTTGTTTGATCATTCTTCGTTTGTAGTTGAGACTATCTGAGAACAGAATTGCTACCCCTGCTTATTTCTGAGGTGCTGGGGTGTGTAGTATTGTTTGCTATTCTTTGACTTTCAGCCTATGAATTTCTTTATGAGTCAAGTGTGTTTCTTGTATACATCATATTGTTGGATTTTGTTTCCTAATCTACTGTGCCAGTCTATTTCTTTTACTTGGTGAATTGAGTACTGTTACATTAACAGTTGTAATTGAGATATATTGATTTACATGCTATATGCTATTTGCCTGCTGCTGTTTACTCCTTTTTGTCCTGTGTTTGTTTGCTCTATTTTATGGGTTCCTTCTCTTCTTGTTTGTGGAATTCTGATCATTGTGGTCCCTCTCTAAAAGAACTTCTTTTAGTAGTCTGTGTAGGGTTTGCTTCATCATCATGAAATTCTTTGGTTGTTCTTTGTCATGAAAGTATTTTACTTCTCCATCAAATTTGAGAGTATTTCTGGGTATAGTGGTCTGGGCTGGAACTTGTTTTCATAGAGGATTTGAAGTACTCTGCACCATCCTCTTGCCTTCATGCTTTGTGAAGAGAAGTTGGCCATTATTCTGATGGGTTTTCCTTTAAACGTGATATGTTCCTTTTCTCTAGCAGCTTTCAGTATATTGTTCTTGTAATGGATTTTTGGGATCTTGAATATTATATATCTCAGTATTTTTTCTATTGGATTGAAGTTATTGAAATTCTGTATGCTTTGGTTACTTGAATGTCGGATTGTTTCCTCGTATTTAGGAACTTTTCTGTTATTATTTCTGCCCATATTCTTTTTTATATAATTTGTATTGACTCCTTTCTCATTGATGTATTTTAGTCTCGCATTATTCATCTCTACAACATCTTGCAGGTGATGAATTATTTTTTCCTGCATCCTAGTTGTTTTTAAGAGCTCTTTTCTTACTTTTTCACTAGCTGCAACAGTGTCTTCAAGATCTGAAACTGAATCTTCAATTTCACTCAAACAGTTTTGCTAGCTTGTGATTAGAATTTTAAGTTCCTCTATATCTCTTTGACTCTGATTCATGTGATCTATTTATTTCCTGTTTTGCTCATTCAAGGAATCTGTCCCTTTTATAATCTACTCTATGTTTTTCAGTGTCTTTTTGAGAACCAGTTAATAATTCTTTTGCTTCAGAGATTATTTCTGATCTGATTTGCTCTGTATGTATCTGCATTTGATTCTTTACTTCAGACGCTCTTAATTCAGAGATTTCTTTTTTTATTTCAGAGAATAATTCTGATCTGAGTTCCTCTATACCTTTATGCTGTTGTTTCTGCATTTCAGAAGTTATTGATTTAGACATTTCAGCTGTGCTAGTGTCCTCTGCACTTGTTCTGGGTGGGTTCAGGACTTGTTGCATTTTGCTCCTTCTCTTTGTCATTTTGTATAGCACTGTCCACTGTAGAGCTTTGGTGCAGTTATAATCTTAGCACCTACTAAAATTCAGGTATAGATGTACTAAGTTTGAGTTCATCCATTTGTGCCTGGCTTGGTTTGGCTATTGTGCTTAGCTCCTTCCTGTTGCAGCCTTTGGAGGTGAACCTGTTGTGTTCCTATGTTCTACTCATGAATTAGCTGTGTGGTTTTGGCCCTTCTCTCTGCAGGAACTCCAGCTTCAGACTTTCAGGCCTGGGCTGAGTCTGAAAGGGTCTGGGGAGTGGGGCAAGGAGAGTGCAGAAGCTCTCCCACACACTCACCAGGCCTGGGATTAAGTGGGTCTGGAGGTGTCCCAAGATCATGGTGTAAGTTCTCACTCCCAAGGTGGGCTTGGGCTGGCTTTGGAGGTTGGGGAGTGGGGGGGTCCTGAGAGCACGTTGAAAGGTCTCACTTATGTGGTTGGCCTCGGCTTGATCTGGAGAGGTCCAGTTGGTCCTGGAGAGTGCAGAAACTCTCCCACATACTCACAGAGCCTAGGCTTGGGCAGGTGGGTCTGGAGCTGTCCTGAGAGTGCGGTGTGTGTTGGACGTTCTCACTCACAGGGCAGGCTTGGGCTGGCTTCTTTCGAGATGGTGCACTCACACCCCTGGGTCCATTCTTAATGGTAAAACCACTGACAGATGACCCGCTATCCTCTCTCTGCTTTTTCCTACTTTATTAATATACATATTTATTAAATAGTTCTTAATAATCATCTGAATTTTGCCACTGTCCATTGTAATTTCACTTTTTTCATTTCTATCTACATTGTCTTTTGTTTCCTTTTTGGGTAACATTGACTAAGGATTTTTCTATTTTCTTGATTGTAACAAAGAACCAAATGTTGAATTTATTGATTTAGAACTTTTAGTCTAAATTTCACTTATTTCTGCTCTGACTGTTATAATTTCTTTCCTAGCACTAATTTCTATTTGAATTTTCCTTTTTCTAACAAATTTAGTTATATCAACATATTAATTTATTTGGGCTTGTTGTTCTTTTGCTGTGCAAAGTCATCTATGAATTCTCCTCTTTGGACATCATGTCCCCTAAGCTCTGGTGGTGTGCCCGGGCATTATTGTTGAACTCTAGGAACTGTCTTATTTCTTCCTTGATTCTTCTACAACTCATTGATTGCTAAGGAGGATATTTTTTACTTTCCATACATTTTCATAATGTTTGTGGTTTCGATTGTATTGATTTTTATTTTTATTATGCTATGATCCAATAATATGAATGTTATAATTTCAATTATTTCGCATTTACTTAACCATGCTTTATAACTTATTATGCTGTTTATTTTGGAGAAAGTGCCATAAGCTGCTGAGAAGAATGTAGTTTCTCTTATTTTTGGATGGAATACTCTATAGATACCTGTTTCTTCAAAGATTTTATTCAACTCAGATACTTCTTTGTTGATTTTTTTAGTCTAATTTATCTGTCTATTCAAAATGGTGATATAGAAACTGTTATAATTGTGTTTATTTAACTTTTTTAATTTCCAGAAGCAGTCATTTTTTCTTATTCAGTTTATTGGTACATTTTGATAAGCATGATGATAACTTTTATCATAGGAACTTCGTACCTGTGCATAACTTATCTCAGCTCCTCTTGATCTTCCCCACTCCTTTAATCTCCCTTCAACTCTTCTTCCCGTCCTTCTTTGTCTTCATCTTTTTCTTACCCCTCTTTTCTTTCTTGTCCCTTCCTTCTTTTCCCCATCCCTCCTCTCTTTTTCCTCTTCTCAACTGAGCAGTTTCCCCTTATTTCATATTATCAAGTATATATTCAGGTGTCTATTTATCCTTTTAGTACCTTGCAATAGAAAAACAATGTAATAATTGCATATGTGTGCTCAACATAGTCTACTGAAGAGTATGGTCTCAGGGTCCATCCATGTACTTAAAATGTCTCAAGTTTATCTTTCTTAATGCCCAAGTAATGCACCATCATATATTTTTAAAAAATCATCTTTATCCATTCATGGCTATTTGGAGTTCTATATGCTTTAGTTTTTTGTATGTCAAATTCTCTATCCATTTTGGTGGAATTTTCTGCCATTTCTTCTGTGAAGAGTTTTTTTTTTTTTTTTTTTTAATGACAGCTGTGCTAACTCCAGCTTTCTCATTGGCTCCTATCAATCTTATGTTGTTCCTCATTAACTCATTTTGTAGCTGTTGTAATGATTTTCTAATGGTCTCCTTTTTTTAATTTAATTTTATTTTGAAAAGTAAAAACAAAGCAAGAACAAAAATCAGAAACAAAAAAATGCAAGGTAACATACAACAGTACATGGATTACAGATTTTCAAATCAAAACAAAAATAGCTGATTAACAATGGTTGATATATTATCATTTTATAATCATATCTGTTACTCTCTAATCATCTTGATATTTTTAAGATACATTTCTTTTCATAGTCATTAATCACAATTCTATCTTCTATATCTGAAATTCTATTTTTGCCTTCATTCAATTTGTTATATATACTTTCAAAGGAATTTTTAATCCACTTGAAACTATTTTATGGATTTCTTTTCTTTCTTTTACATTTTCTTTTTGCATTTAGGCCATGGTATACCATGGGTCTCACTGTGTAAATCAGACTTGTAGGGATCCTCCTGTTTACAGCCTACCAAGTGCTGTGATTACAAGCACTTTTGACCTTGCCCCATCTCAATCACCATCTCAGCACACCCTAGGGGTGGAGCCGGCATGGCAGGCCCAGGAACTGAACTCCCAGACCCTGCCCATTTTCTTCCTATGTTGAGAATTCATGGTTTCAATCATTTTATCAAGCTCTTCTATTTTTTTAAATCTTTGTCTGCTCTAATATCCTTCATTTTTATAGTCATTTCCTTTTTTTATCTGAGAGATTATTCTTGTCTATCTCCTTTCCAATTTGAATTTTTCACTTCTACAGGTACCATATCAGAACCTTTCTGTGTGTGGCTTCTGATTTCTTGTATATCATTATGTTTTGGATTTCTCCTGGTTAGACTAGGGGTCTTGGGTTTTATTTTTCATTTCTATTTTTTATTTTATTTTGTTTGTATATTTCTTACAATAGAGAGCTTTATTACTAATATTCAGCTGTCCCTAGGAAACATTTATTCCTCATAAATATCTTCTAGGAGTAGGTGGTTCTTGGTCTTTACATTTATTCTCAGAACATATCTTTCCTATTTATTAAGAATGAGAAGTTGCTATCTATATATCTCAGCACCCAATACTTTTGTACTGCACTATGATGATGGATGTAACCACAGACAATCACAGTGTTGTAATACAAAGGAGAAAAGCTGATAATAACAGGTATGACATTCTGGTTAAAGTAGTACATTAAGCAATACCAATGGCACAGCTATTGATAAACTGATTATTAAACATTAATCATAAAAGCAAATAATACAGTGATATAGCAAAATCCAACATATACCAGGAACTTGTATGCAACAATATTCCCATTAACACAGAGATTTTATCCTATTGTAGACAGAGGAGGCTCAGGGAGGATAGGGGACAAGATAGAGAGATGAATGAGGTTACATATATTAGAAGCAAGGCTGGAGGGCAAAAGGCAATCATCCAACTTTTGGGAAACTGGAGAATATAGGAGAGAAAGAAGGAAAGGCAAAGTGATAGAATATTGAAGTGAACAAGGAAGAATAGAGATAATGTCCACCCACATAAAAATATCTTAAAATAAAGAGAGATATTTGAGGAGAGAAAGAATATAAATGGAAGGAAACAGAAAGAACCCTAACTAGTGAAAAAGGAGACAAAAAACTATAAAAGAAGAGAAAACTAATCAAACAAAGAAAAAGAGAAGTGAATTTTCAAAAAGTATTAATCTAAATTACTTATGAATTTTTTGCTATATTTCAAGATTTTATAGTACTGTACAGCATAGTATACTGTTAAAATTATGTAGGTTTGTGAGTTTAAAAATTGTTAAGAACATTACGATTGTTTATTACAGCCAGCATACCCAGCATGTGAATAGGGCAGCCTGGGGCCCTAGGACCCTCATTCCAACCAGCACCCAGACCTAACATGTGAGTGGAGAAGCCTGAAACCCAAAGGACCCTCATTCCAGTCAGCACCCAGGACTTGTGTTTGCGAGGGACCACTTGAGGTCCTTTGGGCCCACATTCTAGCCAGCACTCAGGCCAGGCATTAGTGTGGGAACTTCCTCCATCAGACAGGCCCAGCGTAGAACCCAGTGGCAGAACTCCCTGCAGAAAGGCTAGAGGCAAGACTCAACCAATTGATCCAGGGGCAGGATATCTTGCCAGAGTGGCAGAGCAGGTTTCCTTCCAAGGACTGCACCAGGAAGAAGTGAAGCACAGCAGCCAGACCCAAGCCACACCCACCTAGACAAGTTTGAGCTGGTAAATCTGGACCTGGTGCTAAGGTAATAACTACACCAAAGCTCTACACCAAAGGTCAGAAGACAGTGTTATACAAAATGGCAAAGAAAAGGAGCCAAATGCATTCTCAGGCCCCAAGCCCACCCAGAACAAATGCAGGAGACAATAGCATAGAAGAAACTGCAAATCACACACCTGAAATCCTGAAACAACTGTAGAAATGTATAGAGGAAATCAGACCAGAACTAATTTCTGAAGTAAAAAAAGAAATGACAACTGTAATGAAAGAAGTATTAAGTGCTTCTAAAGATAACATTGATAAAAATATAGAGGAGAATATAAAAATGATAGAATCCTTGAATAAGCAATACAGGAAAGAAATAGAACTCATGAAACAGATTCAAAGTAATACACAGAAAATTAAAACCTCAATCACAAGCTGGCAAAACTGTTTGAACAAAAGTGAAAATAGACCTTCAGACCTTGAAGACACCATTGTAGCTAGTGAGAAGTTAAGAAAAGATATCTTAAAAAATAGGATGCAGGAAAAAATAACTGAACATCTGCAAGATGATGCAAAGATGAAGAAAGTAAGACTAAGAGACATCAATGAGAAGGAAGGAGTCAATGCAAATGATATAAAAAGAATATGGGTAGAAACAATAGCAGAAAACTTCCCTAATATGGGGAAACAATCTGACTTCAGGGAACCAAAGCACATAGAACTCCAAATAACATCCACCCTATTCAGAACACATATATAATAATCAAGATCCCAGAAATTCAGCACAGGGACAATAAACTAAAAGCTGCTAGAGAAAAGAAACAGGTCGTATTTAGACGAAAGCCCATCATAATAATGGCAGATTAATCTTCACAAACCATCAAGTCAGGAAGAGCAAAAGTACTACAAAGTACTTCAAGTCTTGCAAGAAAACAAATTCCAACCCAGACTGATATGCCCTGCAAAACTGTTTCACGTATAATGCAGAAGTGAAGTGACAAAGAACAACTAAACAAAGCCAACCCTACACAGACTATTATAAGATGTTCTAGAGAAGGATCAAAATGCCCACAACTGCATGATTGAGAATGGAAAGAACCCACCAAATAGGGCAAACAATTAAACACAGGAGAGAAAAAGTTATACAACAGCAGTCCTTCGGTTATTCTTTTGTGTACAGGAGCAAAATATTTCCATCAGCGTACTCTACAAATGGACTTCTTCTGCACCCTATGGATCTTGATTCTGTCCAGGTCTACAGTGTGGATATCAAGGGAATAGCATTAGCTCAGTCCCACAAGTGACTCCTGGCCACCAGTAAGCATCAAGGACATTGTCCAAGTCCACCAGACACTAGAACTTTGCATGATATTCTATCCCCAAACTGTTAGAAGTCCTGGTTATATATTTGCCATTCCAGTATTTTTGTTATGTTTTATTTTTAGTAATTCTTTACTATCACGACAACTCTTTCATAGTTGATATTCTTGTATATATTAACCTAATCAAATACCGTGTGAGTACTCTGAATTGATTACAGATTTGTACATATGATACACTACATTCTAGCCTCTTGGACTCACATTTTCTTTTCTTTTTTAAATAATTTATTTTACACCTATTGTACTACACAGCATGTTTCAAACACTAACATATAACCTCCTAATAAGATAAAGCAAAGACAAAAAAGCTTACTTATTAGAAACAAAGATACACCATCACTTATAGTCTTCAAATATTATTGTACTTTTAACTTCCATTTGAAAAACATTCATAAATCAGTAGACTACTTAACAAATAACACCTTTAAGCAGATGAACTTCCTAAATTGTTTATTGGGTTATGAATTTTATAAACATCACATATTATTAGCGGTAATGGTGGAGCTGAAGAGTATTGCTCTATCTCCAAGCTGTACAGCAAGAACCATCAATAGTGTGGTGGAACTTGTGGCCCTGTCCAAGGCCATGACTCTTGCGGCCTGCAGATGTCAGCCCACACATCTCCCTGTGCTTATGGACTGATTTGGTGATCCACAGGGTGTCAGGATTTCTTGTAATGGCTTTGTGGAATGGATCAATAAGGATAACCTCAGATAATTTGTATGTGGAATCTTCACCAACCCAGTAAGAGTTTAGAACTCTCAGAGCCCCACAGTGGCATCCAGCTCACTCCTCAGCAACAGACTGAAGGCTTAGCGCAAATGCCATGTAGGACAGGCTTGCTGTAAGTTACTCCCTTAGGAACTGGACATTTGTAGCCACTGCGGCGCACAAGAATCCTGTATATGAGGTACCCTTGCTTGGCCTTGTATCCCAGTCTGCGAGCTTTGTCCAGCCGGGTGGGGTGTGGAGCCCTGTGGAGCACCAAGAGCTGGCAGTACTGCCAGCAGCAGACCCGCAGCAGAAAGCCCATCACGTCGGACTATTTCTTCCTCCACAGCTCCTGGATGTACTTGTACACACCCATCTTGCTTACCTGATGGCTGCTGCCAGACAAAAAGGAAGTGGATTCACAATTTAATTTTAATTTTTAAATATTATCTTGAAATATTTAATTTAATTTTTAATTAATTAATATTTATTTTTCTGAATATTGTTTAATTTTTGTTTTATGATTCATACTGTTTCTTTGACTTACAATCTACTTATAAGACATAGTATGATATTTTCCCCTACTACTAGAAACTTTAAAAAGTGTATTTCCATTTTCCATTGACTTTATTAGTTCTTCTTTGTCTTTCACACACACACACACACACACACACACGCACACACACACACACACACGAATATATAACCTGACATAAGATTAATACTGTTTTGTAGAAATCTTCAATGACCTTTTAAATGGGTTCATCTAATATAATTATATTTTATATAGTCCTGCACAACTACCATTTTGAGAGCTCTTTCTTTTTTATCCAGGACCATAAAGCAACTCCTCTTGCCTTCTGAATTATGGGCTTTGTTATTTTCTACATACTACATCTGGAGGTATTAGAATATTTTGAGTCTGTATAACTAGAAAATATTTTACTTGTAGTTTTCTAAGGTGTGTTTGCTAAGTATTAAATTTAGTGAGGATATATCTTTGTGTTCCATCCATTGAATAAAAATGTCTAGTTTCTTACCCACTTGCTCTTTTTTCTTTTAATGTGCAATATGATCCTATTTGGCTTTTTTTTTCATAGCTATTTTTTTTCTATGTATACGTTTTAATGATTTTTTCTTTACAACTAGTTTTGGGAAATTGCATTTTAGTGTATCTTGGTATGATTTTATTCACATTTCTAGTGCAAAAGGTTCATTTTTCTTGGGAATATGGTGCTATAATTTCAACTAAATTCAGAAATTTTAAATCTTTAAATATTTATTGCCTACCCTTTCTACTTTAAGAATTCTAATTATAAAAATATAAGTTTCTTGATTTTGGCACAGAGTGAACTATTATATGACTGATCTGCAAAATCTCTCTTGTTCATGTTCATTTTACACAACTTTTATGCTATATTCAAATTTGTAAATATATTTTACAATGTGCAATCTGTTATGAATCTTATGCTATGTATTCATTTCAAAAATATTTTTCCAAAATTCACTCTATCTACATCTTATATCTTTCACATTTCAATATTTGTCTATAATTTTTAATTTGCTATATAATTATTATTGATTTTAATAGAAAACAAAAATTAAAAGGAATAAGGATAGGCAAGGAAGAAGTTAAATTATCATTATTTACAGACATTTTGCTCTATAGAGAAGATCCCCAAAATACTAAAAAACTACTAGATTTAATAAACAAATTCAATAGCATAGCTAGATACAAAGTCAACAATTAAACATTAATACAATTCCTGTACACAAACAAAAATAACTCATTGAAAAGAAATTAGAAAAACCACACCTTTCAAAATAGCATCCAAAATAATGAAATACTTAGGAATCAATCTAATGAAGGAATTAAAAGATGTATATATTGAAATGTACAGTTCTTTGAAAAATGATATTGAAGAGATATCAGAAAGATATACCCTGCTCATAGATAGGAAGAATCAACTGTCAAAATTGCCATAATCCCAAAATTGTTAAACATATTTAATGCAGTCTCAATAAAAATGCCATAACAGACTCAAGAAACTTGAGAAAACAATTCTAAAATTCATTTGGAATCAGAAGAGACCTAGAATAGCAAAAGGAATTTTGGCCAGCAAAAGTAAGCAAGGAGTATCACATCTCTGACTTGAAGCTACACTACTGTGATAAAAACTGTACAGTACTGGCAAAAACCACACCTTAGGATCAGGGGAACAGTTTAGAAAATGCAGAAACAACTGCAAACACACTCAGCTACCTTATCTTTGACAAAGGAGCCAGCACAGAAAAATAGTCTCTCTAATAAATGGTGCTGAAAACATTTGCTTTCCATATGTCAAAGCCTAAAACTAAACTCATTTCTATTATCATACACTAAATCAATATGGAAATGGATCAAAAATCTAAATATTACAGACGAAACATCAAATCTGTACAAGTGAGACTAGGCAGAACTTTTGAAGATGTGTGTAGGCAAAGATTTCATGAACAAAACTTTGATCGCATGGGAAATAATACAAAGACTCAATAACTGGGATCTCACCCTTTAAAAAGCTTTTGTGTAGCAAAAGAAATCACAGAAAATGAAGGGATAACAAACCGAGTGGGCAAAATTTTATCCAATTGTTCCTCCAACAGTGGAGTTATATCTAGAACATATAAAGAAGTGAAAATAATGTCTTTACCCAAAATTTAAAGACCCAATCCCAAAACTGGACATCTGAAATAAAGATACACTTCTCAGATAAAGAAATACAAATGGCAAGTAAATATATGAAAAGACATTTAATATCACTGGTTAACTGACAGATGCAAATAAAAATAATGTTAAGATTTCACTTCTCTCCAGAAATAATGGCTATTATCAAGATGTGAAGCAATAACAAATGCTAATGGGCTTTAGGAAAAAAGAACTCTTCTCTGTTGGTGGGAGTGTAGACTAGTGCAACCTCTGTGGAAATTAGTGTGGAGATTCCTCAGAAAACTAGAATTAAAGTCTGATTTGGCCCAACTATTTTCCTTCTGGGATGTCCTCTTGGAAGAATTGAAAACATCATGTTATAGTTATGTATGTGTATCTATGTATCTATGTATCTATCTATCTATCTATCTATCTATCTATCTATCTATCTATCTATCTATCTATATGCATAGTTTGTAATAACTAAATCTTAGAAACATCCCGTTTGCCTATCAACTGAAAACACACAAAAAAGATGTGCTATTTTTATACAATGGAGTACTACTGAGCCACAGAGTAGGAAAACTTGAGACATTTCTGGATAAATGAATGCAACTTGAGACCACACTCTTAAATGAAATGAAGTGGACTCACACGTGTAAATGTAGCACTGTCTCCCTGATGAGAGAAACTGAAAATATCAATAAGGACCAAACTGTATGATAGATATTGTGAAATGTAGAGAAACTCTACAAAATAAAGAGGTATTAGGGAGTGGGGATGGGAAAGGACAGAAGGAAAAAGGAGAAAATTATTTTTTTATATTTTAATAATTTTATTGAGAAAAAATATAGCAATGAGATAGTTTCAAAACAGGTTAGTAGTACAGTTACAATAACTAATACATTGCATATTGTATTATTTCTTTGTAGTAGATATTTCTAATACAAGATGCAGACATGATATCTTGTCTAAACACTATCAGTTCAAAACCTTCTTCTCATTGAACTAAAAGAAAGTAGCAGTGTATTTGTGCTATTTTGTATATAGAGATATACATTTTTTCTAGTACAAAATGGTCCATTTGTATCCCCTTTTTTGCTTACTCTTGTCAGAGATGTGTATTCCATTGCCATTCATATATTGTAGGTGCATGAATTCAGCAGGGAAATCCAATATAGTCCAGTAGTCTATAAGATTAGTGGGTGATCCACAAGATTGGCAGTGTCAGATGTTGTTGACTTGAGCCTTTTACAGCTCAGCCATATTAATATGGCTTTACTTTTTATACCTCAATTTTATACTTTTCTGCTGGATGGTTAAGGCCAAGGTAAGGCAAGACCTATATAACAAGAAATGTAACTTTTGTATCTGACAAGGTCATTCAAATTTACTCAGGACTTACCCTGAAGTCCTGTATAGCAATCTGTAGATCTTTTGTCATTGTCAGTCATGTGGATGAGTCATGGCCATTGCCTGACCAATTTGCTCTCTAAGAAAGCCTCAAAGAATGGAGAAAATGATTTTAAAAGGCTAAAATGGAAACAAAGCTTTGCAAATTTGAGGGGGGGAAGGGCTTGAGGGATTGAGGGAAGGAGAGAGGATTGGGAAAAAGTGAAAGTATGCCATACAGGTACAAATTACCTACAGTGAATATGATCATTAAGTATATTTCACATGTACCACCAAAATTAATGTTTGAAAAAGAAAAAAGAAGAATAGTTTTTCACCCTTTGAGTCTATCCTTTCATCTTTGTAGTCTATGAATTTCTTTTTGGATTTAGTGCATGTATGTTTGCATCATACCATTTTTCTAAAAATGTATTTTGCAAATCTGTGAACTTTGCTTAGGGGAATTGAGCCCATTTCAGTTGAGAGTTATTACTGAAAGGCATTGACCTATTCCTGTTATGTGATTATTTTCTGTTTCTAGCGTCTTTCTTTTCCACCTAACTAATTTGTCACTCTGTGTAGTGTGTGCATTTTATTTGCCTTTATGTCATTGTTAGCTTAGTTGTTTTTCTACAATATTAGTGAGAATTTCCTGGAGCGATGGTTTGATGGTCATAAATATTTTAGAATACTCTATGTTACAGGCAGATCTTATTTTTCTGTCAATTTTTAGATCTGCATTAGTGAATATTTGCAGTACATGATGATTATAATCTGCGACTTCTATTTGACTAAGGTTCCCATTGTGTGGAACATTATTGTTTTCTATCCTTTCATTTTGGGTTTATGAATTTCTTTTTCAATTAAAGATATCTATGCTTCAGTGTGTCATGCAGTTTTTGTCAATTTATTTTGCCAATGTGTGTCCTTTGTTTGTGGGAACTGAGGTCATTCACACTGAAAGTTATTACTGAAAAATACTGACTTATTCCTGTTATACCAATTTTCTGTCTTTTGCCCCATTCTTTCCTCTTCTACTTAATATACCTTAATTCTTTCCACTTTTGTCCACCTGACTTTTATTTTGCTAGCCGTAGGTTCATTTATTTATATTCTAATTCATTATTAAATTAATTATTATATGTACAGATTAATATAATTTTATCTATTATATAATAGACCAAAGGTTATATAAAATATTTAAGACAATTATACTACATCAAGTTACACTTTCAAATACATTTTCTATCAATTTTGAAAGATAGTTTTACAAAATGTATTAGTCTGGGGTTGCACTTTTTTTTTTTTTTTTTTTTTTTTGAGGAACCAGAGATTGAATTCAGGTCCTTGTGCTTGCCAGGGAAGTGCTGAGCCATCTCACCAGCCCCTGGACTTTTTAAACTAATCTCTAGTTAACTTTGTGAGATAGATACTATTTTTTGTCCCCATTTTACAGTTCAGGCAACTGAGGAATTAAAATAGCTAGGGATCTTCCCAAGGCCACATAGATATAGTGCGTGATTGTGCTTCTGATAGGCATTCAGAACTAAATGTCTATGTTCTTAGCCAGGTGAAAATTAACTATACTCTTGTGTTATAGCTTGCATCTAGATGTCTCCGCAAAGCCTTATGCACCCATAGGTGGGGTTTGTCCAGAGGAGGCTGTGTCTAGAGTGTGTGCTGCTAGGATTAAGTGTGTGTGGTTGATGAATCAACCCACTGGTTTGGCACCAGTAGCCTAGAAAGAATATCAAAGGGGCAGAGAGAGCTGCTCCTGTAGCTTGGCACTTCCTTGACTTTGCTGTTGTCTGCCTGCCACAAACTATTTCTCCTCTGCACTGCTCCTCTGTCACGCCACCCTCCCCTGGAGCTGGACTACAGACTGAAACCTCTATAAACTGTGAGCTAAACAAAACCTTTCTTCCATTAGCTTTGGGCACTGGGTATTTTATCTTCGCCAGGAGAAAAGTAGGCAAGACACTCTTGTGATGTTTACTTTCATTTCCAGGTAAGAATAACATTTTAACTAGTAGAATGAGTTAAGTAGGCTCCTATTGACCAACTTGGATGGTGGGTGGTTTTCATCCAAACAGCTGGAGGGCTAATGACAATAAAAGCACTGTCTTATGAATAAGATTTGAGCTAGGATATCAATTTTTTATGACCTTCAGATTTCAAGTGAAATATCAGTTTTTCTGGGTCTCAATTCTACCAGACTTTAGAGTGGCCCTTGTCAGCTTTCTGGGGTCTCAGGCTGTCAGAGTGAGATTACAAGTATACCTTTGGTTCTTCTGGGCCTTTAGCTTGCCCACTGAAGACCTAGGGACTTGCCAATCTTTTTAATTTCCCTGAGATAATATTTTATAACAAATCATTTTCTCTATATACATACTATGCTCAGGAGAGCCCTGACTCGTGAAAGTATTTTGAAAACTTGGCCTATATGAGGAGGCATACTGGAAATAGTTTGAAGCGTTTCTGTTATAAAAGTAGATCAAAAGCCAAAAAGAGTAACATTTAATCTGCTGAATTGCATTTCAGTTGCCTTACAGGGGGGACATAAAACATATGATCTTTCCATCGCTCCTATAGTGTTGTGTTATATCCAGCTGTCAGGTTTGTTAGTTTCCTAAATCAACCAGTTACAGACTATCACCTGAAGTGTTTCTCACTGTCAAATTCTAGAGGATAAAATTTATTTTTATTGTTCTGATTATCACTAGTTTCAGATGCCAAGGAATGATCATGTAGCAAAGCCAGCAGAGTCTGGACTAGGAGGCTCCTAATATGAAATAAATGCTTGCTGATGGCTTTCTATGAGCAATGACATGAAAGGATTATTAGGGATCTGGGACACTGCCTGAGGCCTGGGAAGGGCAGCCACAGGGCTTTGCTCTTGTGAGGACTAAGTTTTAGTTCATAAGTGAAGCATATGAAGGAAGTTTTAGAGCAATCTGATCATTGTTGGGGGCCACCGGTGCTGAAATCCTGCAGGTCTTCAGGACAGGAACCAAGGCGTTCTCTAAACAACTTTCAAACTGATACATCTCTCTTATTAATCATATAAGATGAAAGTACAGTTAAGCTGTTGGTTTCTCCTTCAGATCATACCTGTTCTAGTAAGAAGAGACCTGCTTGGTCCATTCATAAAATCAAACTTGGACTATTCACTGTTCGGGATATAAAGGATCAAAAAATGCTATCATTTCTTTCATTTTCCTGTGGCATCTTTCTAATTATCACTGGCACTACCTCCACCTCAGAGAACTATCTGTATCTGTGGTGGCTGCAGCGGGTTTAGTGACAAATCTCAATATGAAGTCACATTTGGGAGTAAATGCAAAGTTGAGCAAGTTCTTACCACATAGATTTTTAAAATTAAGGGTCACCTTCTATTGAGTGTTATTTGTCAAACATCATGCCTCATACTTCAAGTATGTTATTTAACAAAATCTTTAGAATAACTCTTTGATTTTTGCTACTACTATAATTCACTCTACATTAGGAAATTATATCTTAGGATAATTCCTATTTTGACGTGAACCGTGTTCCCCCAAAAGATGCTGTCTTAGCCCCTGATGCTTGTGAGAGTCATCTTATATGCAAATAAGATCTTTGAAGAGGTAATCGAATTCAGATGAGGCTGTGAGGAGGAATCTTCACCCAGTGCGATTCAATGTGGGGTCCTCATAAGAAGGGGTAATGTGGATGTGCATAGAGGAGAGATCATGTGCAGATGCATGAGGCAGTTCATGCATGTGAAGACGGAGGTAGAGACCGGATTAGTACAACTATGAGTCAAGGAATGCTCAGGAATGTAGACACATACCAAAAGCTGGTCCTCTCCTAGGTCCTTCAGAGGAGGGACATGCTGACACCTGGACTTCAGACCTCAACTCTCCAGATCTGTAAGGCAATACATTCCTATTGTTTTAAGCCTCTTAGTTTGTGGCATCTTATTACATTAATCCTGGGAAACTAATACAACTGCTTTGTCCTAAATCACAGAATTAGTAATCCATATCTATCTGCCTTTGAAATTCATATTCATAGATTTTTTAACTTTTCCATTAAAATAAGCCAGTGTAGTATCTAGTAGAAGCTATTGATTCTTCTTTAAAAGACTTTACAGAAAGGATACCACAGAAGTCTGGTTCAGAGGGTAAGAATGAGTTCTCTAGGTAAGAAATGAGTAGAAGCCCAGACAGAAAAAATAGGGCAAACACAAAAGCCAGGAAAACTTCAGGAATAAATTCAGCTCATGAATGAGGTGAAGATGGATAATTGTTTGACAATTTGCAAAATGCTTTCATTTTTCTGGGGAAGTCATGAATACATGTATGCCTCTGTAGCATTCAACGATAGTAGGATACTTATAGTCTATATGTGAATGATTATAGGAAGGTTAAAGTCTGTACCTGCATCGTGCGATCTCCTGCCTTTTTTTTTTTTTTTTTTTTTTTCAGAACCTTGGACTGAACTCAGTCCCTTGCGCTTGCCAGGGAAGTACTTATTCTATTGAGCCATCTCCCTGGTCCCCTCCTGCCTTGTTATTTACTCCTATCATTTATGGCAGAGTCCTTCCAGCATAGCCAATATACTTAGCTAGGATGGACTGGAAGATTCCATCAACAAAGGAATCCACAGATAAGAAACATTTTCTTTCCTAGTCATTAAGTGCTATCTCTTAATTATCTTCTTACCCTCTATCAGCAGAGATTACCAAGAAGTTTTTTTCTAAGAAAAAGCTTATTTTTCCTCTCACCTCTTCCATACTAGCCGCTCACCTCTTATCCCAATTTTACCTGCCTATCCCCCACTCAGTCTTTCCCACTTAGTGATAGCCTTGGGCAGAGGAAGTGAGCCACAGGAAGTATGGATCTCATTGTCTGTGGGTGCGTGCATGTGGCAGGGTGGGGAGGGATGGAGAGGTGCACACACTGCCAGGCACACAGAGGGTGCCCAGGGCATGAATCCTAGATGCAGTCCTGCCAAGCTGCATGAGCATAGCTGGTGATCTTTTAATTTTGCACAGAAAGAAGAGGTCATGCATTTGATGTTAGAGGGTGCCATGACTGTACTTCTACATTCCAGTACTGCCTTATTTGTATCAATACAAGCACTTTTATTGAGCATTGTACATTTTAATCCAATTCAAGTCATGTTGATATAAATGAGCATAAAGAGGCTATGTTGGCAGTGGCCACTGATCCTAGAGTATCTTTACATGAATAAGAGGGAAAAGTAAAGATCTTACAGCCATTTATAACCTCTGTCTTTGTTTCCTGCCTCACAGTGACTTAGCTTTGAAATGTTATTAATTCCTCCTTTCTTTCTTTTACCTTTGTCAGTCCCTTTCTTTCTACTTTCAGTACACAGCTGATAGGCATCAACTCATGCTTAAAGTTACAGCTCAGACTTCACCTCTCCTATAAACCTGACCTCACTGCTTTCCCTCTCATGCTGTGCCAGCAGAATCAGCCTCATCTCTCCCTGTGTGGCACCTTGGTGGCCTGGCTCTTAGGAGCCTTACTACCTTGAACCACAACTATTTAGCCTTCTTTATGGCTGTCTGACAGGGTACCTCAAAACTCAATGTCTCGAAGCAATAGCATTCATTACCACTGCTAAATTTCAGCATTTGGGTGTTTAATTGTACTCGGCTAGCTCCTTGCCCAGGTCTCCTCACAATGACTGTCAGTCTGGCAACAGAGCTAGGATTATAGGGGGTATAGTTCAGTGGTAGAGCATTTGACTGCAGAGGATTATCACCAGGAAGTGGTCACTTCTCATGTACAGGCTGGGCAAAGGCAGAGAGATGGAGACCTTAGGACCTCTCCTTCTCTGAGCAGGCTCCCCCTGAGATCACTTCCTCCTGGCAGCTTCAGGGCAGAGATGTAGTGATGCTGGACCTCAACAAAAGTGTCCCAAGAAAGCAAAATAGGAAGAAATACTTATGCCTTCTGTCACTTAGTCCAATCACCCAGTACCATGATTGCCAAGGGCTCAGGACTACCTAGAACCAACAGGGAGGGAATATGACTTCTCTCTCAACCCAGAGGAAATGGATCAGAATCACACTGTCAGAAGAGCAGGCAGGAGGGGAGATATTTATGGGCCATCCTTAGAAAATACAACCTGCCGTGATTACAAATCCAGTGTTTGGCAAAATGCCTGGCACTTAATGGTCTCTCCATAAATATAAATGGTTTAATAAATGAATGACCCTCATCCCTCTGCATAAACCTTATCTTATGTCTAAGTACTAAAAATGCTTTTATTCTTTCCTATTTCCCTTTAGCCTTTTCTACATCCAGTTCATCATTTACACACCATTTGCTGTGGATCTGTCTTCTAAAACTGCTGCTTTTCTCGTCTCATTTTTCAAGAGATTCCTAACAGGTTGTAGCAGAATGTTGACCTCAGCTTGGGGCACTGGAGTTTCTGTGACTGTAACATGTACATAAATGTTCATGGATGTGTCTCCACTTACCTGTAGACTGAGAGAAAAGTGTCTGGCACATGTATGTACTACAGATTTTCACATGGTCTGCTCTGTTTGTTTATAAACACTGGCATGGGTTTTACTTCAGCATGATGTACAAAGATTTCTATGGAGAACGAAGAATTCAGAGAAGAGCTAGCAGGGAAACAGTTGAAACAAATGGCTGAAACAAAAAGAAAGGAGTCATCAAAAATAACCGTAAGTATCCAACAAAGTTGATGAACAAACTCTTAGAAAACAACATGCAAGCTTCTGTGGAGGTAAAACTAAGAAAATTCCAAACAAGGTGGCTCTGAATAGCACAACACTCATCCCAACAATACTGCAAGCTAGAACACTCAGATAAATGCCTTTAAAATTCCAAGGAAAATCTATCACGGATCAAGAATTGTTTCTTCTCAATAAAGGGACAAAGCAGAGCAATGAGGTTTAGGACAAATAAGGTCTTGATCAAGTAATTTCCCTGCACTCACTCTTAAGATACTGGAGTATGTGTCCTACCAAAAAGAAAACATAAGCAAAAAAGGGAATAATACAGAATCCAAGAAATAGAGAATCCAGTCCAAGAATCTAATCCAAGAATAGAGAAGCAAAAGCAGTTTCCAGAAGGATGCAGAGAATTGCTTGAGGTCCATGATGTAGCAGATTTGGAAGGTATCCAGGTCCCACTGGAGCAGGGACACAAAAGCTTGCGCAAATGCTCCAGTAAAACATAGAACAGTACTTGAATTCTTTGCACAAAATCTCTGAAAGATTCAGCCCTTAAATTAAGTCTTAGGGCAAGCTGATGATAGTCATATCAAAAATGGATTTAATTTTTTTTCTTTTTTTTTTTTAATTTTAGCACAGGGTGTACAAGGTCTCACTGCATAGATTGGACTCATAGTGATCCACGTATTTACAGCCTCCCAAGTGCTGGGATTGCAGGTGTGTGCCACTATGCCCAGTCTTAATCACCTTCTCAGTGTGCCCCAGGAGTAGGGCCAGCATGACAGGACTGGGATCGAGCTCCAGGCCCCTGCATCTGTCTAAGTAGGTGCTTTAATTGACTGAGCTATTTGGCCAGCCCTCAAAAATGGATTTAAAATAGTATAATTTTGACTGCATGGACACAAACTGTGGGGAAATAAAATGAAATCCTAGTATACCCTATGACTCAATGGTGGCTGAATCAGACATAATATTAATGTGAAGTTCAGAGAGTTCTTAACACAAACTTGGAAAACTGAAAAGAAGTAGGGAGAGGGAAAGAAATAAATGGAGGGAAAAAAAGGAAAACATTTTCTAGTATTGCTTCCATTCCACAGCTTCAGATGCTCTTGCCTACATAATGAAGTTCAAGCCCTCTTGCCTGAATGCTGGCTCACTATTAGTGAAGGATGCCTGATACTTCACTTTCTGCAACTGTATTCTTTTCCCTCCAAACTTGGAATTCCCCCACCACTTGTCTTCTCCAACTTTATTTACCTTCTAAATCACTTTTTGCTTAACTCTTCCACACAGCTGGCTTCTCCATTCCCTATACAAAAGTGTTTCCCTTTCCTATATTCCTACAACATGTACTATGTATAGCCAGTTAGCTAATGGGCTGATTGTGCATCAGCTTTCCAAGTCTGCTGATGTCTGTGCAAGTTCCTTGAGGACCCATTCTCCCACAGTGGCCCATGCGGTGCCAAAGAACTATTTACATGGCAAGAACATTAATATATTTTGAATGAATTGGCTAATGAATAAAGTCACTCCATCTTATGTCTCTCACAAGCTAGGCTTTTGTTTTTCCTTCCACTGAGCAATAGGGGTTTGCTATAACTTTCCACCCAGCATCTCTGCCTGTGGTTCTGGGCTGTGGCTACAGATTCAGTTACTTCTTGGGCACCTTGTCCCCTCTATACTCAGAAGTAGGAACCAAGATGACAAGACTATGATGTAGCTTGAGTATGCGTGATAAAACAAGCTATCAGAATCAATTTTGTTGGGGCTGGGAGGTAGCTTAGTAGAATAAGCACTTCCCTGACAAATGTAAAGGTCTGAGTTCAATCCCCTGTTCCACAAAAAAAAAAAAAAAAAAAAAGAATCAATTTTGGTTTGGAAGATCTATTCCTACCAAAGTCACATAGGAACAAGGACTGGCATATTAAAGAGATAACCAAATCAATTGTTGATTCTTTTTAATGAAAAAAAAATGGTAATGGGTCTATCAAATTTTTTAAAGTAGCTCTGATATTATGCATTCTCCCTGAAAAGAAACTGGCCCTGGGGATGCCCATGAAAATTATGTTGAGTCATTACAAACACTAAACACAGGAAATTTCCTGTGGAGAGATAACCAACATTAGCTGAATTTTCAAAGACCATTTTCCCCACCTCTTGGGCACTTCATTTTAGCCATCCTGACCCAGAGACTCCCAGGTAGGGATATCTGTAGCCACTACACAGTACCTCCTGCTTGTCAGATTCAGGCCTCTAAATCCCAAAGAAAGCAATGAGAATGACATTTTCCCTTAAAAGAAAATCTGTAACATATGTGTCGTTGTATGTTACCCTCCTTCTGTCTTCATATGTGCTATTTGTTTTTGTTTTTACTCTTCAAAATAAAATAAATTTTAAGATAAGAAGAAATAAAATACCTCTCCAAGGCTCAACATGATCATTTCTGAGTTGTAGTTTGCTGAGTCCTAGAACCTTGGATTTGGAAGATATACTGGAGCTCATCAAGACCAGTGTCTTTCTACCTCTGGTGCTGCTGCTGGCAATTCTCCCAGTTTGCCTGATACACCACTGCTTCTGCTTGAGTACCACCATGAAGAGAAAAAGGTCTTCCTCCAGGAAATGAAAGGCAAAAGACCTATGTGGCAGTGTAGCCAAAATGCTCAGTTGGCAGAAGAGGAGATAAAGCCTCTGGATGCAGGGAGTACTCACATTTTACAGTAACAATTCTTCCTTGCCCCACCAAAAAATCATAAAGAAAGCTTGAGACTAATCCTACCATGGAAAAGAGCATAATCATCATGCTATAGGTTGAATAGTCCTAAGTTTAGAAGGAATCCAAAGTCCAAAATGTCTTGAATACAGACATGAAATCACAGGTAGAAAATTCCACACTATGAAAATATTTAAAAAATATCATGTAAAATTATCTTTCAGCTATGTGTATAAGGCATGTAAAACACATAAATGCATAAATGAATTCAATGCTTAACTATGATTTCTAACTGCAAGATACTTCATTACATATATGAAAACATTTCAAATTCCAAAAACAAAAATCTGAAACCAAAAACATCACTAGTTCTGACTTAAAACAAACTGTGAGGTTAGGACTCTTCTGAGCACAATTTTAATACATTGAAGGACTGCACAAATTATGAATCCCTACTTTAATGTCAATTTTGAGAAGCAAGTAAAACGTACTTGTTTGTGGACTAAAACAACAAATTATTATGGCCTTGAAGGGGAAGAAAACCAGCTTGGAAACAGAGCTGTGTTTTAAATTGTAGCATCATTACTCTCAACAGCTACCTGGGCCAATGGTGTATCAAGGGCACTGAGTACATTTGAAACACTGAAAAGAAATATGTAGCTGTCAAGCAATTTGGGAGTTTTGGCGATTTCCCAGAAATGCTTCCTACATACCCTGCAGAAATGCCATACCCTCTACCACTATGTTGGCAACTCTAGGATTCTAAAGGTTAATGATTTTATGGGTCCAGACCTCACACATGTTGCACCTTTTGAAGGCTTCCCTTCTCTTTTGTTTGGAGGATTTCACAATGACTTTTAATGAGGTGTATTCTTTATTGGCAAGGATGAGACAATAAAGAGAAAAGGTTTGTGTATTCTTGCTCACAAAGCCAAGACTGTGTATTTATTGTTGACTGATCTGGGTGGTATTTAAATTGTAGTTGCAAAGTAAAGCCTGCAGTTAAATGTTGCCTATAACTACAAACTTGGGGGATACTATAACTTGTACAGCATTTGGATGGTGTAATCTCTTGCATATTTGGATTCTTGAAGTGTTCTTAAATGTTGGGCTCTCGCTGCTGTGAGCACGTGCTTCCTGCAGAATCTACACACATAAAATGTCAGTCCACTTGCATGAAACGATGAAAGAAAGCTGGAAAAGATGTTTGGGAAAAGGGAGAGGTATGGAGATGATTATGAATGTAGGGGATATGTGTGTTGCTTCTTAGAAGCATTGAAGAGTCTTCTATTTTGCAAACGGAGAAGAGACGAGAAGCATATCTGGTCTCCCAATATCAACTTCTTGGTCTTAAAGGGTCTCCTCTTTTGCCTCCAAGCAATATAATTTTCAGAAAGGTTTTTCTTTTCTTTTAGGTTCTTTTTCTTTTTTCAGTGTTCCCAAAGAAGGGGATTCTAGCCTTTTTTAACCTTGCATTCCAGAGCCTTACAGTGCCTATACTCAGGAAATACTTCTTCAGGTTTAACTAAATCCTTCTCTCTGCAATGTGAGACCACTGCTATTCTCCAAAGACTCAAAGAACAGCTGCCTGGCACCTTGCCAGTCACACCATTTCTTGTTCTCATTGTTCAGGGGAAGAAAAAGCTCTGGGCTTTTGCTGATTAGCTTCCCTGCACCCATCAGGAACTTCAGGCTCCTCTGAGGGATTGCTTTGCTGTCACACCAGGTAAGTATAGGAGGCATTATTTTCTCAGGACTCTAAAGTCACTGTCAATGACTTACATCTCTCTAAGAACAAATTCTTGTGAGGAGCTTTGAGAGATAATATAAAAGAATGTTCTACATCTTTATAGTGTATTACCTAAACTGTGCAGCAAAAGTTCCACTTATTTTATAGGTATTAAAACGATTATTTGAAAAACGAGGAAAGGAGTTCATTCAAGAAGATTGACTCGATCAAAGGCTGCATAGATATGAAGAGGGGAGCCAAAGACCATCAAAACTGGCACATTAGCCTCAGTGCTCTTTACCTGTCACCTGAAACACTTCTTGGGGGGGGGAGAGTTCTGACTTCAAAGTTTGTTTTAAGTCCAATAAACAAGAGGGGCCAAGAAAGAAAATTAGAAGAAAAGCCCATTTAAATCTACAAACCAATGTAGTCTTCAATGAGAACAATGGTGCTGGTTGGAGTGGTGGGAGTGGAAGTGTAGGACAGCAAAAAAGCCTTGTGCTCTATATGGCACTGCAGGTTGGTGTGGGCTCCTTTTGCAGACAAAAGACCTAATTTACAAGTCTTACATTAATATTTAGTATGTGGCAGAGGACAAGCTAACTCTTTACTGGCCTTCAGTATTGCCATGTATAAAATGAGGATAATTTACTTTTCATGGGGTTACTTTGAGAAGCAAATGAAACAATGAATATAAAATGCTTAGCACTCATCCTGACAGAACTAAATGAATGTTTACATAATAATTATTCATATTGTGGAGTAAATAGAGCAATGAAACTCAATGGGGTTAAACTAGGGAAGCTTTCATGAAGGAAGCAAAGTGCAATAAAAATTTGGTAAAAATATTTTTTGTGTGGCACTGAGGATCAGTCCAGAGCCTTGTACATGCTAGGTTTGAGCTCTGCCACACAGTCCCTGTAAATGGCATTTGAAAGCAAGATTACATCTTATGCAAAAGACAAGAGAGGGTGGTGCTATTTGTTCACCTTCTGCCTTTTATGGGGAGGCCATGTTGGTGTTTAACATGAATGCCCGGCACACTATCTAACTACACAGGTTTTCAGTTTTATAAACCATGCTGTTGTATAGCAAAATAGCAGTATGCCTTAAGAGATACTGGATGGTCAACTTATAGGACACATGGAAAGATTGCTAAAATAAATTCTCTCCTAGAGTGAAGAATCACTTCAGGACAACTCCATTACAAATTGAGAGTGTAGGAATGCTGAGCTATTCTTAGTGTGGATAACTTCTTAAAAATTTAAATCTAATGACTCAGTTTGCTTACCGTAGATCTACTGTTCCTGATTAAAAAATGAGAGCAGTGACCTCTCAAAGACTCTGCAAATTATTGGAAATAAGGATATTGTATTCTTGGAATATTCCTATTGATTGGTTAAGTGGAAATCTAATTTGAAAAGTATACATTCAACAGAATTATAAGCCAACTAAAAAGACAAAATGCTAGAAATAACCAAAATGCCCTCATTTATTGGAGACTTATAACATGCTCAAAAGAGGAGAGAGAGAGAGAGAGAGAGAGAGAGAGAGAGAGAGAGAGAGAGAGATCACTGCATGCTCTTAGGGATTGTGGCGGTGTTGCTTTTGATAGCTGCCCAATTCAGTATGGATTTCTGGAACACAAACCACAATGCCACAACTATTTCCAAAGGCATGTAAATCAGAATGCACTTTCTGTTGGTGTCTGACAAGCTGTTTAAGATGCCCAGACTGAAGGGTTGTGGGGAGTCCATCCTGTGCTTATGTGCTGCCACCTCACGATGTGGATTTCTGTGGCTAGTGAAACAAAGCCAGGGAGTTTCATGCACTGCACTGCCTGAATGATTCTCTTGCTTGCTGGCAACACGGGTAGAAGCACTGAGGAACTCAACGTAACCTCTTTTGGAAGAGCATTCCCCCAAATAGGTGCTTAGATTAGGTAAATGAGAGGAACAATGGAAAGGAATACAGTTGTTTTTATCTAAAATCCATTCTATACATATCAGTTTCTGTTCATTGTTTTATTTAATCTTCAGAGCACTGTGCAAAATAAGAATTACTAAATTCTTTTTGCAGATCTTTAATGGCAAGGCTTGGATTTGAACCCTGATCTGATTGATTTCAAAATCTATTAAGTCCCCAGTCACTTCATTTTATGAGTTTACTCAGGGAAACAGAAAATAGTTTAATTTCACAGAGACATCAGAGTCTAGGGGTTTCACTACATGAGCTTAGGCTGCAAAAGTGGAGCAAGATTATAAAGATCTGGAGTCACTGAGCATCAGGTTAAGAGATGTGAAGCTTATTTCACAAGCAATGGGATGTCAAAAAAGGTCTTAGGAAGGATGAAATGGAAAGATATAAAGGAGGAACAAATCCTAACTGTGAAAAGTTAGTAAGATGGGTTTAAGGGCTTGGGAGATAGCTCAGTAAACCTGGCAAGGGCAAGGTCCTGAGTTCAATCCCCAGTACCACCAGGAAAAAAAAAAAAAAACGGGTTTGAACCAGATGGCAAACAAAAGACCTGGACAACAAAATACATGTTTATCAACATGGCCATAACATTTCCCATCTCACTTGCTCTTCTAGAAACTTTCACTCCTAAGCAAGAAGTAGAATCTATTTCTCCTCCCGTGAATCTGGGCAAGTCTTCACAACTCTCTCACCTAAAAATGTATGACAAGGAATGATGGGAAATTTTCAAGGTGAGGTCCCAAAAACATGATACAAGGTTCATTTGGTTTTCTCCTACTCCACATGCATCCCTTGGACACCAGTCTTTACACTGTGAGGAAGACCAGGCAGGCCATGTATAAGCAATTGGTCCCAGCTTGAGCTTCTGGAAAACATGGAACACTCACTTAGCTCTTGAAGAAGGAGTCATCCGGAGACAGACACATCATTCTTTCCAAGTTATACTCAGCCTACATTGCAAATCTGTGAACAAATCTGT
The DNA here is from genome assembly GCA_004027165.1 of Ctenomys sociabilis. Lineage (NCBI taxonomy): Eukaryota > Metazoa > Chordata > Mammalia > Rodentia > Ctenomyidae > Ctenomys > Ctenomys sociabilis. The sequence continues at coordinate 42,892 of PVKA01006543.1, read as the reverse complement.
CATTTAAGTTACTAAGTTTTAGGGTGCTTTATGTTTCATTTTGTTTTGTTGTGTTATTTTGAGACAGGGCCATACTATGTAGCTCAGGATGGCCTTAAACTCTCAACAATCCTCCTGCCTCATTTTTCTAATTGCTGAGATTGCACTCCATCCCTGGCTGTGTAGAGTGCTTTTTAAAGTAGTGATGCAGAACCAGAATAAAATGAGCCAAAAGGCTTCACAGATGCATCAACCAATACAGATACTACATGGTTGAATGTTAACAAAGGTCAATTTCATTTACTTCATGGTATTTCCATTGTTGCAAGGAATGAAAATTTTAGACTTGTGAGATACTTGGGCATTGATTTTTATCCAACTAATAAAATACTAACCATATTCATATAAAATCTGCAGCAGTGGAGAGAGTAGTAGCCCAGGACCACAAGAGATCCAGTAGAGAACATATCTGTGTAGAATGTCTACTGCTGTAGACAAGATATTAGAATGTTCACATTTATTTTCTCTCCAAATCTTCATGAAACTCTTTACTTCTATCTTGCAGGTTCAGAGAAAGTTCTAGAACATTAATAGAACCCTCAAGCCAATGACTGTTAGCAACAAGACTCAAATTCAAGTTTGGTCCCAATGCTTAGTCTCTTTCCAGAACACCAGTCTTCATTTTGCCAAAAATTATTCGCTTTGGGTATAATGCATGTAAACTGACATTTTATTTTATTTTAATTTGTAGTGTTACTGATAAAACACAGGACCTTACACATGCTGGGCAAGTGCTGTACCTCTGAGCTATATCATCAGCCCTACTATTAATATTTTAAAAGTTGTTTAGAGTAGTTTTTGTTTTCTTCACCCACAGCATATTTACATTTCTTGGTTACTATGTTTTTTAAGGAGTTTGCATTCTTAAAGCATATTCAATCCAATGATATTGAAAGCAGGTAAAAAAGGAAAATTTTGCCACAGTAATGCAGTACTATGGTACCACGTGTAAACACAGTACAGAAAATGCAGAACATGGCCTAAGTAGAGGATTTTGCTTAGAAGTTGGTCATCACCAGCCTGAGCTACAAAGTGAGCTTAAGACCAGCCTGAACTGCATAGTGAGACCCTGTCTCAAAAAGACAAAAAAAAAAAAAAAAAAAAAAAGAAGTTGGTCATCACCCTTGTTTAAAGGGGCATAGCTGGAAAAGCTGGGACATTTTTCCTGGCGAGTACATGTTTTATAAAATAAAGAGCAGAACACAGAGTTAATGATAGAAAGCATGTAGTCTACTCTCATCAGCCCACTAAAGTTCTGTAAGGGCTTACTAATTTCTTTGATGGAAGAGTTCCCTCTCTCATTTCTTGGAATATGCATCATGTGAAAGGAGCAAGAGTCTGCCCTCTCTGGGCATCTCCCCAGACACAGGAGGAGAAGGGTACCCAGATCTTTCTGTGTTACCTTGGCACCTCTCCTGCACACTGTGACCTTGCTCGAGTCATTAACCCCTGATATTTGCTCATTGATTCTCAGAGCACAGCTACACTGTGCCAACTCCACTGACTGTAAGTCACTTCTTAATCAAAGTCATCAGTGCTTTTGACATCCCAAATGTACTTCTAAAAAACATCCATCTTTTTGCCTCCTTTCCCACATCAGAGATGCCTTTCTTTCTCCAGCATGCCATTTTCAAAGCCTTTGACATTTCCCCTGCATCTCATCATTGCCTTCATCATGGATCGTGCCAATTTGTCAGCTTTGATCTGTCTGCAAACCTGCATCTGCCAGCATAAACCATTTTATTTCTTATATGTTGATACAAAGATTTCACACATTGATTTTTGTGTAGCTCTGATTTCATGCAAGCTAAGCAAACAGTGACAGGTTGGTACTTGGGGTAATGAATGCTCCATCAGATTAATACAAATCAATGGCATTGGCAAGTTTTGGATGAGGCACAGGGGGTGGGGTATGGTCAGCATGCATTGCCAGAACAAGACAGATGGTCAGAAGCTGCCACTCTTACCTCTTTATCTTGATGGGCTCATTAGCAGATTTCTCTCCTTTGGGTTTCAATTGAGTTTCTTGATTTTAAATGGCACCCCATAGACTGCCTATCTCCATGGAAAATTGCTGACATAGACTTCTCATGACCTGGCACCAAATATATTCTACTATCCAAGGTCTATTTAGCAGCCTGGAAAGTGACAGCTAGACTGTAGATAAGTGGGCACTGGGCTACTATTTTTGCAGAGGACTACTGGAATCAAAATGCTCAATGCTTTTCTATTAAGAACCTGTTTTTCTAAAAGCTTGATTGTTGAAGATCAGCTCCTATACTGGGAACATTATGTAATCTGCACAAAAATTTCAAAGTTAGATTCCATTGTTGTTGTTGTTGTTGTTGTTGTCATTGTTGTTATCCTCACTGCTATTCCTGTTATTTTGTAGGTGAGGAACTGAAGATGCAGTAATTTGTTTAAGGAGGCACAACTTGTGAGTCCAAAAAGCAAGATTTGTCTTTGGACCAGCAGCAGGTGAAGTCCTGAGTTTGCCATGAGGCCAATACCATACTCACTTTACCACAATTTCATGATCTCATGTGCGAGGACAGTGGCTCAGCCTTTGGAATAATAGTTTGTGGGTGCTGAGTTAACTCCTGCACATCCATCCTTCCTACTGGCAGAGAATCTCAGCTGCCTCTTTCCCCAAATCCCTTGCTAACTTCACTTGGAAACACGACTCTATCCTCAGGGTTCTTTGTCCTCTAAGTCTGACAGTGGAACACAGCATCATCTTTTCAGCTCCCTTCCTACCCTTCTTGCAAATGAAAATCATCCCAGGAAAGAGATAGTAGGTGGGCCAAAGTTTTCATAGGCCCCACAGAGTTGTTATAGTCACTGATCTTCCTAGCAGAGATCTTAGCTTCCTATGTTAATTCTTTATTAGTATTTTAGGGTTTTCTTTTCTAAATAGTATGTCCATTGTTTCTTAACTGACTTGGCTACTTCAATTAGAGCTGAGAGAGTCATCTCAAAAAAAGATGCTACAGTAACATATTCTGTTTTAGTTCTGAAGATTCTGAAGCCTAGCCTAAACGTCTTTTAGAATTTTTATCCACATCTGAATTGCTTTTGAATTTCTTCATTCATTTACACCTGGACAGTTTCTCTGATTGAGTACACATCCATCCCATGCTGTGATAATTCACATGGTTTCTACTCTACTTTTACAGATGTCTCTCCATTTTCAAAACAATCTAATCGACCCTAGCTTCTCTTGTCTGTACCCTGACCTTCCAGGAGAACGATCACCAGTCAGACCTAGCTCTGCCTTTGCTTCATCTATGTTGCTCAGGACATCTAAGAAACATCATTTTCAACATATTCAGCTTCTGTGATTTATCACATTGTGTCTCAGTAAACTTTCCCACTTTTAGAAAAATAGTATTTTCCTACTTAGGATTTTTTGACACTACTTTCTTGGTCCTGTAAACTCCAGTGTTTCTCCTCTATTTTTTTACTACTAAGGTATGAGAAATTCTACTATGCAGTCTTGCCTTCTGCTTCCCAGACTACATTAGCTGCCCTCAAGAGTGAATCTATTCAGGGACTCAATTACCATTATAATGATGATCCACAAGTCTGTACACCTAGACATGCTCTTTCCACTTAACATCAAATAACATATGGTGGGAAAATTTCAGGCAAAAATTCTGCCTTTGCTTCTGTGCACCCTAACTTTGCCTTTCCTTTCTTCTTTCCTATTCTTCCAGGCACATTGGCTTCTGCTTAAACATGTTTGCTCCCATAGAATACCTTTACCCTTGCATCTATTCATTTTTATCATTAATTTGTTCACTAAACATTTCCTAAGTGCCTATTCTGAGTCTGGTTCTAGGCAAGGCCTTGCAGATACTACAGTAAATGATACATCCTACGTCAACTAATGAATCTTATCCATCAAAAACATACCCAACACATTCCTTCCTCTTGTGCTTTATAAACTTTCTAAGTTTCTTTGCTCTCTTATCCTTCACAGTAACATATTCTGTTTTAGTTCTATGCTTTTGTTCTTCTTGTTCTTAACTTCCTCTAATCTTTCTGCCATCTAAGAATCAAAATCACCAAGTTCCGCATATTTTGAAAGTATTTACATAGTGTTTTTTCCCTCCTCTTACTTCCTATAGAATTCTGTGACTCAATTGCTCCTGCTTTCCTTGTGATCATACAAAGTAGCAAGATGTGACCTAAAATGTTTTGGTAACAGAAAAGTCTTAGGATCCTTATGGTGTTGTAGTAATAGTATATTTTCTAAGCAAGGATAATATTAATTCATTTTGTACACATACTCTCATTCATTCATTCTGTGAAAAAAATGCATGGGATCTCCCAGAGCAAGAGGCCTGTGCCAAGGCACCCCAGCTGGCGATTCTGCTGGCATCAGGAGCTCCAGGCTGAACTATCCTTGCTGTTCTGCAGCCTGGTGGCATTTTCTGATGAGGGAAAAACCTGCTTGCAGAAGGGGATGGTACAACATCTGTTCACATGGAGGGGTTGCATTATGTGAGCATATTACTCTTATGCTCCACCAGCTTTTTAAGATGAGCCTCATCCACAGGATTAGCCTAACAGTGTGGCCAGAAATCCCAACATACTCACAGGAAGTATGTTTTGATGTTTTAAGGGGAAAGGACACATCAACAAGAACTACTTTCCACTTCTCACTGAGCAAGTCCCAGCTGTCATTCTCTACCTACTCAACCCCTAAGATCTGCATAGGATCCTTCCCACGACAAGGCCAGCAATAGCATGAGGTAGGTGTCCTTAAAGTCAACTATGCCAACATCACAATGAAATAGCCTACTGTTATCCAGAAATCTACTTCTGACCTCTGAAGACTGATACAAATGGTGAGTGACTAGATCTTGAACAACACCAACATTTTATCCAGGGGCTTTCTACGAGACCAGAAAGACACTAAACCATAGTTACCACATGGCTAAGTGAAAGAGTAGCATTATAATAATGAAAATTCCTTACTGATCCTCTAGTAACAAGTAGGACAACACTTCATTGATGATGAGGCTGTCTGCCCTCACTCATCATGCTCCATTGACTCTGAGTTGAAAAGCTTGTCACAGGCAGAGCTATCCTGACTTCAATCCAAGCGGTAGCCCCAGAGTATAGTCCCGTTTGATAGGAGTTATGATGGCCGGAAGTATTGATCTACAAAGACTTATTAAGCCATCAGATACATGTAGAAAGACATCTCATCTCAAAGCTTTGAGGTCAATGGTAGCAAGATCGTGGCTCTAATCTCTAGGCTATGGGTCAACAACAAAACCCTTTGTGACCAAACTGTAGAACATAACTCCATCCATGTAAAGGTGTAGAATGGTAGAGAATAAGAAGAGAGCATTTGTATTAAAAAGACTGAAGCTCAGGGTTCTATGACAAAGAGGTTCTATACAAAGAGGAAGACCAATAGAAAAAAAAAACTTCATATGAACAGCTTTTATGCACATTTCAGTTTGTAACATTGCAATGGTTACAACTGGAATAATCACACACACCCAAATCTCCTTTAGCAAATGCACTGTAAAAGTGAGAAATATAATGACCTCAGGGCAGAATGAATACCAACCAACATTCTAGTATGCAACCTGATATCTTTTTATTTTTTAAGGCCTCATTTCCCCAACTGTGTTACATGCCCATTGAATCTGAAGTCATAAACTTACTAGCGGTTGAAGAAATGTTTAACATAATACATGGTAAATAAGTACTCAGATGGTTTTACTAATATTCCTCTGCCACCAAAATGATTTCATTATTTATGTTTAAACTGCATGACTATCAACCAACTGATATAAATAAAAATAATTGGATTTCAATTGGCTAAATAAATTTGTTAACAGTGAATAATTATTTTCCAGTAGATGAATCAGCCTAATTTGTTTAAGTGAAGGTCATAGAGGAAACATCTTTTAGGTATCATTTCAAAATATTGATATAAACAAGAAATGAAGACAAAATCCAAAAATTCAGCTCTAGGTAAAGGACAAGTTAATTTATAGACAAATTAATTAATCCAAAACTGTAGCAGATACCAGGAAGGACAAAGAAAATGAGATTGTTTTATCCCCAAAGAGCTTCAGATCAGTTGGAGGAGTCCACACAGTCACAGCAATTAGGAAATAATGAAGACATTACAGATCCAGAACAAAGTGACATGGAATAAACCATACTTTTGGGGATGAGGAACTCATTTTAGAACAATACAGTTTATTTGTTCATATTAACATGCATAATGACATAATGTATTTATTAAATCAGAAGTGTGTATTATAATCAAAATTACAACATTATAAATTATTCAATTATTCATAGGTAAGCACTGTTAACATTTTTGGTATATGCTTTATTAAAATAGTTTTTCACATTATCCTTATTTTTATATTTTTTTTTCAGAACCAGGGATTGAACTCTAGGCCCTTGCACTTGCCAAGGAAGTGCTTATTCCACTGAGCCACCTCCCTGGCCCTAAAATAGTTTTTGTAGCAGTTATTTGGTAGGATTTCCACCCTGACTAACTATACATGCTGAAACCTGTGAACCAAGCAACTGCACTGAAGATAGCAATGGGTAATAGAAGGGTCATGATTGGAATGCCTGTCATTCTGGTCTTCTAAATACATAATTCTTGTCATGGCATACAATTATTACCATACTATCTCACAAGTAAAAGATTCTTTTGCTTTTTTAAATTAAGGTTAATGAATGAAAAAAAGACACAAGAAAAAAATATCACAGGACTGTCCTTCTACAATGCTGTGTATGGTTAGATTTCTAAATTTCTGTGTAAAAATATGTGTTTATTCCTATTTTTGTGCCACAATTGAGACTATACTAATGGTGTTGGGATAGGATATCATGTCTGCATCCTGTGCTACAAAGACAACAATATGCAATGTATTAATTGTTGTAACTCTCCTACCAAAAATAAATAAATAATATAAAGGGGTTTTAAATAAAATAAAATCACACTATAAAGTTGTTTTAACTTATTATTTGATTCAAAAATATGTTGCAAACAAAATTTAAAATATGCTTACCAAACTGAAGATGAATACAAAGCTAGGTAGGAGATCCTATAATGAAAGAGTTGCAACTTAGAACAACCTAGAAGATCTTGACAAGATAGTAAAAGAATCAAACAAAAATAAATTTAAGTAGAGCTATTACTTGACTTTCAACATGGTAAAGGAACTGAGGGTATACCAACAAAAACAGGGCATTGAATAATAGAAAGGGAAAATTCTCTCTGAAAATTGTGCAATCTGGCTATACCTTGAGTTTTATACCCAATTTTATGACCAGTGTTCGTCAAGAGGAAATTAGAAAGATGAAAATGCCACCATGTAAGTCACAGCTATCAAAACTAGAGGTTTACAGTGGAGACTTTAAGGTTCTGTGTGTGTGTGTGTGTGTGTGTGTGTGTGTGTGTGTGTGTATTCACATGCACCATCCTGTGAAAGAAGGATTTGTGTTATATAGGAAAACTCTAACCTAATTCTCACAGCACCTGCATTAGTTAGCTTTCTTGTCACTGAGGTATAATACCTAACCCCACTTAAAGGAGGAAAGATTTAATTTGGTTTTTTGTTTTGTTTTGTTTTTGTTTTTGTATTTTGGGGAAGGTGTTCAGGGTCTCACTACTAGATCGGACTCTTAGTGATACCACCGTTTATAGCCTCCCAAGAACTTGGATTACAGGTGCATGCCACCAGGCCCATTCTCAATTACTATCCTAGAGCTCCCAGGGGAGCGGGGTTGACACAGCATGCCCGGGGATCAAACCTCCAGCCCTTGTACCTGCTTGCAGGCACTGTAATCCACTGAGCTATTTGGCCAAATTATGTTGTGTTATGTTAGCTTATGTTTCAAAAGATTCAGTGCACGGAAGGCCGACTCCATGGCAGGAACATAATTGTGGAAGGGTCTGATGGAACAAAGCTACATATTCATGTCATCTAGGAAAGAAAACGGGGTTACAGAGCCAGAAAAGAATGAATAGGGGTCCATGTATAGCATCAAGTTCATCCTCAATGCCAATCTAGACCCAGGGAGGAGCATGCTTTTCTCATGCCCTACACATTTGAAGAAGACAAATAGGGATTAATGGCCACCACACCCTAGAAAGAATAATTGCATAAACTTCTTAGCTGTCCAAAGTGTAGTAGGCTGCCTTTGTAATGGAGTTCCCTTCTCTCTGCAAATAACCTAAGCATAGGTACAATATAAATGTAAAGAAATTCCTCCCTCTGGTCCTGAAGGATTCTGTAGTACCTTCCACAGAATATTGCCTAGCACAATAACTTTTACTCTTAATTTTTGGGTTGGCACATATGTGTATGTATGAGTATATGAGTGTATGAAACTATGGTATTTAAACCTGTTTATGTGTTGGAAGGGTCCTCTCAAAAGTATAACTGATCTTCAATAAAAAATATGAATTGGCTGCTTTTCAGTTCATGATATAGAGGAGAAACAGATTGAGTTTTAATTCTAGTAGCATTTCATACTAGCAGTTGGACCTTGGGAAACAAAGTTAAACCCATTATTCTAAGTTCAAAAATGAAGGAAGAACATGCCAAGAAACACTGTGATGATTAAATGACTTATTGCTATTACACTGAATCTTACATATTCGGTGTTTAATACATAGAAATTATTATTACACTGGCCTTTCCCATCCTTGTTTCAGTCTCTCTCTCTCTTTCTTTCTTCTCCTTTTTATTCCTAGCATCTCTTTTCATTCTCCCACTTTCTCAAGGAACTACTAGCTTATCTCTGTGTCAGTGTACATATGCCTCTTATCATCTCTGATTCTATAAGTGGTGTTTAAGGAAGATTAGACTGTCAGGGATTTGCAAAGTATAGAATGTAAACAGACTGACTTAAGGGGGAAAGTAAAACAAGAAATTGCAAGAGAACAAGATCAGGCCAGCTCCTCTTCAACTCCCAAAGACCCCCAAAAAAGGAACAAACATAAGAAGGAAAACCCATGAGGAAAGGATTCTGTCAAAAGAACAGGAGTAGAAACCTTGGGTCAAAGCAAGATCTCACACTGGAAAGGGTCAGAAGGAAACAAGAAACCCGCGTGAACTGTCAGGCCCAGAGCAAGTGCAATGAAAAAGATAGATGGTTTTTAAAAAAGATAACAAACGGGTCTCTGATAACTTTAATTTTCTGGGCCTTGGCAAGCCTTGCATGAGCTTCAACAAAATGGAAATATAAATAGCTGAGAAAGAAGCCAGCGGATGGAAACTGACATAATGGACTATATTGACTCTCTGAGAGATACAGGGACCTTCTTAAAAGCGTAATATTTTACATAGTCAGTCATTTGTCAGGCTTCCTCTGGGTGAATGATCTCCTCTGGGGGAGGTAAGTAGATGGGCTAATCTTAGTGTTTTGTTTAAAGTGCACCCTGCATTGTACTAGAAATCAGTTAGCTTCACTGAAAAGATGAGAGAGGGAAAGAACATGAACATACATGCTGCTTCCTTTCTCCTAAAGGGCCTTTCTTAGCTGATTTCCCAGGTAAGTATGCAACACACCATGTACTTCTTGAACCCATCACTATCTCCACCAGGTTCCTTATGAAGAAACCATTCTTGTTTTTCTATTCTCACAGCAAATCTATGTAGCAGGCTCTGTAGGGATTTGTGGGTATTTACCCAGGGGTCACCATCACTTGCTGAGAGCTCTCATTCTGCTCCACCAAGTGGTGATGTAGCCCTGGCTCTATGAACTCACTTCTTCCACATCTACCCTTGAGGCTAGCAGCTTCCCTCACTGCTCCAGTCCTCTCTCTCATTATTTTGATCAGTGCACTTGCATGGACGTGGAGCTTATGAAAGGACCCAGAGATGAAGGTCCAACTCAGAATGCCAGGAATAATGTCTGGGGATCTGTCCTTTCACACGTCTGCCTCTCATTCTGATGCACAACACAACTGAAGACCTAATTGGCTCTGAATGATTTGTTTAGGGATTACTATAACTTTGCCAAGGATTATTTTAATGTTTTATGATTAAGATCCAATCTCCAAAGTAGACCACGATCTCCTTCTCAACTGGAATCACAAAATGTTTTCCTTGGTATTTCCCATTCCTGACACAGTGGCAGATATTTAGAAGATGTTGCTATAGATAGTACTGTGGTCATTTTGGTTTTGATAATTTTATAGGAGGGCAAGTTGAGAATGCAGTTTTACATGACTAAATTTTAGGTAAATTGTATGACCTACCTATCTTTGAGCATTCAGCTCTTGAAGATTTGCCCTAGGGTTTATAGAAATTTCTATCCACCTTTACCAGCTCTTTCGTTGTCCCCACATGCACTACCACAATGTTAAGGGCTCTCTCAATAACAAATTGCTGCTAAACAACTTACGCCTCTGTGACCTCAGTGGAACAATTTCTTGTGTTCAAAATCACAATATGACAAAAATTTTTACTTTGGTTGTCTTCTCTTCTATCACCTAATTTCCTAAGAGAAGAGAAATCCAGAATGAAGGAAGAACAGAGTCATTAGATCCATATAAAAGATCCAGAGACATAAAAAGCTGCATTTCTTTGGAAATGGTTTAGGATAAATTTTATGTAACTTGTTTGTTGTAGGATACAGCCAGATGCATATATGTGCTAAAACATTATGTCTGTGTGTGTCTGGGAAGATGTTTCCAGAAGAAATTAGCATCCAAATTCTAGAATTATGAAGGAAGATGGCCTTTACTCATGCAGGCCAGTACTACAAACTAAAGGCAGGTGCAACAGAAAGATGAAGGAAGAAATTCTCTCACTCATCTGCAGGTAGGAATCAGTCATCTCCTGTGTCTGGATATCAGTTTCCCTTTCTTAGATTTTCAGAATGTAGGAATTATCCTATCAGATTTGTAGATTATTCAGGTATGTATACCATATATTGTGGGAACTCTAAGCCTCTGTAATTGTATGAGCCAATTCCCATAATGAATTGTCTCTCTCTCTCTCTCTCTGTCTCTCTGTCTCTGACTCTCTCTCATCTATCTATCTATCTATCTATCTATCTATCTATCTATCTATCTATCTACCTATCACTGGTACATTTCCATGGGTGGCAGCCCATCTGGATCAAAAATGTGCTCTTTGGAAAACTGGTAGGAATTTGTATTCTGTGCTTTGTCACAGACATCTTTATTTCATGGATAGGATATGAATGACTTTGAGGTAATTCAGAGTATCTAGAGGAGTCTCAAAGTCTATGTGACAATATAAGACATGTTTTGCAGTGACAAATTGTGTAGAAAGTGTTTTTTCTCTCTGACTCATCCTTTCTGATGTGAGACTACTCTAAATAAGAACAATTCCATGCACATTTTTCAATACTCAAGGGAACAAAGTTTAAAGAATATAAGAGCTGGTGACCTCACTTACTTTTCTGTCTATTATTTTCAGGAAGCCAAAATGCTGGTGTATGTTTACTATTAACACACTTTCAGCATACAAATTCCTATCAGTTTTCCAAAGAGTGCATTTCTGATCCAGATGGGCTGCCACCCATGGAAATGTACCAGTGCTAAATCCTATCCATGCACTAATTCCACCCAACTCCAGCCTTGCTTCCTCTTCCACACTGAGTTGAATGCCAAGAAAGAACACATCCTCCCTCCCTGTTCTGTCATTTCAAGCCCTCAGAGAAATAAAAGCCAACTTTGCCACTCTTCCCTGCACTCAACTGGCCATTAACTCTTTTACTAGAAAACTTCTCTTTTTCGCTGTTCTCCCTCTTTAAAGCCTGCTTGTACTTCAAAGCTTGTTTCCGGAAATATTTTTTTATAGTTCTTTTTCCAATGCCATGTCCTCCAATCCATCATGTTGCACTCTTTTAAACACCACAGTTTTGAGTTCACTATACCAATTAACCATCTTGTGTTCATTTCTAGGTGTTGTGCCTTGCCTCAGACAGATGGCAAAGGTATCTCAGTTTTAATCAGACACATCTTCCCCATACAGCAGTTTTGTGACCTTGAGCAAGGTATTTTCCTCTGCCTCAGTCTGTCTCCAAAATGGGGATAATGCTTCATAGGATTATAGTGGAATTTTGATTAAAGTCATTGCTTATCAAGTGTTAGTTATTATTAATGCTCAAGTATGCCTGTTATGGAGGAGGCTACCTCAATGTTGGGTAGAGCATGGCTAAATCTCTAACCTTGATGACTTTGATCCTTTTATTGAGCTTCTAATACAGTGTATAAACTTTCAATAGAATTTTCAGAGCTCATAATAGAAGACATTTTTCTTTTTTATTAATTTTATTGAGAAACAAATAACAATGAGACAGTTTCAGAACAGGTTAGTAGGAAGGTACAATAATTAATACATTGCATATTGTTGTGTTCATAGTAGTTATTTGTAGTACAAGATGCAGACGTGATATCCTATCCAAATGCTATTAGTACAAATCTTTCTTCTCATTGAATTAAGCAAAAATGGCTATATATCTATCCTAACTATTTTGACCAAAAATGAGAGAAAAAGAAGGTTTACAAGGACAACCAACATTTTTGCCCTAGCCCTTAAAGGTAAGTGAGGACTCAGGCCATAGGAGAACCTGTGCTGCAACATCCCATAACTCAATGATGTCCCAAATTTTCTGATCAAGGAGATTATGTGGCCACAGAGGAAAGTGATCGATGATATAGAGTGTGCCTAAGGAGAGTCACCTAGAAAGAAAACATTTTCTCAGACTTTCACAGAGAGCAAATTAGTCAAGCAGTGGCCATGATTCATTCACATGGCTGACACTGACAAAGAAGAAACCTTTCTAAAAATACGTAACACATATTTATGCTGTTTTAAAATGAAATCATTAATACAGAAAATCAAGCTCTTAAACAAAATGCAGTTGGTTCCTGAGAAACATGGGCATCTCTTTGACAGTTCTCTATACTCCACAAAGTTCCACTTGAATGGCTCCAGGAGTTAAAACCCTGAAAAGCTTACTACTGTACATCACCATCATATAGAGACTTAGAACAGAAATTTTTAGCTATTTGGATCTTACTGTACCTGTAGGTAGCCTAAGAGATATGAATTAAAGGATAGAAGCCTCTCCACAAAGCACTATCATCCTCAAGGCCCATGGCACTGTCATAGGCTGAGTTGTGCCCTCCACAATTCATACATCGAAGCTTTACACCCAATGTAAACATTTTTGGGTGTTATGGTCTTTAAAGAGTTAATTAAGGTTAAACGAGATTAATAAGTGCAGCCCTGATGCAATGTGACTCATGCCCCTAGATGGATACCAGAGTTGTGGGCACATAGAGCAAAGGCCATGTGAGCACACTGTGGGGGTCCATTTGCAAGCCAAGGGGAGAGGCCACAGGGGAAGTCCTCTTTCACCCTGCCAGCACCCTGGTCTTTCATTGCCTTTCTATAGAAGTGGGTGAAGACTAATTTCTGTTGTTGAATGCATTCAATCTAAAATAACACAAAATTATAAATGGTATGAATAAAAATGTCCTCACAAGACAACAGCCAATAAGTGTACTGAAACTGAAGTCAGGGGGCTTTAGTAGAGAGGGGGATACTGACAACAGATGGGAGAGAATATTCCAGCATACAGAGTGTTGAGGATGGAAGGTAGATGGGCCAAGGCACTGCAGTGAGCAGACTTGGGCAGCTCTGCTTGGAGGGCGTGGTTTTCTGCATGGCAGGGCGGGTCAGAGGCAGCACACCAGGGCTCCCACTCCCCCTGCAGCGCACCTCGGCCCTAACAGGGTAGTGCCAGGGCAATGGAGTACACTGACCTTCCCCCTCCTGTGACTCTTGCCTCCCAAAGCTCTCATTATCAAATTTTCCAGGAATCGGTTCTTATCTGTACCTAAGCTGTGTATTTGAAGCAATTAATTAATTACTATGACCAGAGTGCTGTGTCAGAGCCTCTGTCAAGCATCTGTTTCGGTAATTGTCAAGCCACATTCTCTGCAGTTTCTTGACATTTTAGGAAAAATACAAGCAAGACTCTTTCTGGGTGTGATAGGGTCAGGGACTGAAAGAGACTATAAGACATGGGGCACAGGGATTTTCTGAACTGTTTTCATTCCACTCCTGCTTTTTCAAGGCATCTAAATATTGCCTAAGTGTTTTCCCATACAAGGATCCTCCTGTGAGGGTCCAAAGAGCTGGATTTAACACCTGCTATGAAAATGACTTTTAAGTTGATCATGGCTATAACATTATATGTGATCAGTTTTTCAAGTTGGTTCTCCTTCAGAGTATGATGATATTAGGCAGTGAGATGCACAGAGAATTAGAGGAGAGTCTTAATTTCTATTGTAATTTGTGCACTTCTTGCCAATAATTGTGGTTTTTGATATTCATGACCCATTTCTAAGTGAATTTCACTTTCCTTATCTGTAAACAAACTTTATGATCTGTAAAGTCCATGTCAATTCTAAACTTCTAGTATGCTACTAAAAAACATCCTTGAAGGCCCTCCTCCCCACCCCCCCCCGAAAAGAAAACTGTGTGTATACATCAGCTCTTACTTACCAGAAGTAAGTAGGTATCTCAGAGTGTTCAGTAAAATGGCACAGTCACTGTTGGTCTGATTCATCCGTGGAAGTAAGCACCTGCTGCCACACCGCTCTTCCCATGCACTAAATAATGCTAACAAGCAAAGTGTATGGCGTTAGGCTAACAGGAAACCTCTATTAAGAGAGTGGAGAAAAGCACTCTCAGGGACACTGAATAGAAGACAGAGACCTAAGTTGCACACACCAGATAAGAAAGAAAGAAAAACTCAGCTCCACTGGCCCTTGTGGTTGCCAGAACACAACACAAGAACTGGTGGTGTTTTGCTTTGGAGTTATCGGCATCCCCTATGCTTAGATCCTCATATGATGAGGCCTGTGAATTATTACAAGCCTGGAACAGCATCTGCTGAAGGCCAAACAACATTTACCCTGTAAACTAATAATTCATTAAACTCCAACAGCAGGATATGGAGAGTATGGAGGCCAAAGAAGGTGGGGAAGAAAAGGAAAATGTGAAGTACAATGGGAGAAGAACAACAAAGAGGAGGACAAGGGAGGAGAGAAGAGAGAGAAGGGAGAAAAGGAGGGAGAGGAGAATGGAGGAAAGGACAGAGATGGGGGAAGTGAACAACAAAGAAGGAGTGAAAGAGGAGAAATAGAGAAAAGAGAAGGAGAACAGAATGAAGACAAGGCCAGAAGGAGAAAGCAGGGAGGAGGAAACTGGCCCAAGCAAGGTAGCCCCTGGAATTTACCAAATGGCTCTTTTAATCAAATAGAATCTCCATAGATTAATTTCTCTTACCCTTTTCAGACAGTCCAGGGTGTTTGTTTTTGGCTAAAGAAATGCCAAGTTGAAGTCAATTTGGGGTGAATAAATCTGCCAGTGCCATCAGCTGCAAATCCTGTCTGCTGTAAGAGACAAAGAAAAACTAGTTTATCCCTGATCTTCAAAAATGACAGGACCTAAAGCTACAAGAACTTTCATTTTAAAGCATATTCACAGGAAGAGAAAAATAGGAGGCGATGGTATTTGAACATAATTTGCTGTTGTCATAGCCTCTTCTACCTGACTTAGCAGGGGACTAAGGCCATGGATCTTACTGAGGCCCACTGCATCCTGTACACAGCTGTCAGTCAAATCAATGTAGGAATTCCTGAATTAGTTTTCTTCCCTGCTCAAGAACTCACAAGGCCTTTTATTGTCTACAAGAGAAAAAAAAAAAAAAAGAAAGAAAAGGAACTTACATTCTTCACACTCATAGTTGAAGTGGAGCCATCAGTTTCTTTCTGTCCCTGCCCTAAACTGAACTTCCAGCCAGTCAGGCAGGTCTCTTCAGCAATACTCGAGATCACAGATTCCACCGCCCTGCCCTTACTAAGGCTTTCTCTACGTTATTTGTCCAAGCCATCACTCTGTCCTCAGCTCCAACCATGTGGAAAGGCACACACTGAATATATGCTGGAAAAAGAAACGACAGAAAAATGGACAACAGCTTGAAAATTGTTGCATGGCTGCCACTCCTCTATATCTTAATTATTGCTGCAAGGTCACTGCAAGCACAGCCTAGATCTTTGCATGCTCCCTCCCTGCTAAGCTCTCATGTCCCTCAAAGTAATGAGGACCTCCTAAGTCCTTAAGAAACCAGTGGGACTGCTTCTTGCTTTTCTCACAATCCTAATATAGAGCTAGAATTTCAGGGGATTCCCGTTAGTTCTATATGGAGAAAGAATAGAAGTTGGTATTTAGAAGACCTGTGGGTTGTATTTAACTTTTAGTATGGTTGAAATTGACTGAACCTTCCCTCTTCTTTTCCTGATCTGTATCATATGGTCCTTCTGTCTCTATAGCATGCAGCTATATGCAGAGGACAGAAACTGAACTAGAGGAACTTGGCTGATATCCCAGATGTGGGATTACCTACCTATGAGAAGCTGGGCAAATTACTTCTCTGTATTCCCAACTTCCTTATCATTATGAAAGTTAAGTAAGTGCAGCTTCTTTAAATATTGCCATGTACATAAGATGCTAAACTAATATTGGCTATAGTCATATAACTCCAGTCGCACTAGTCCTCTAGTACCTAGAGTACACTTGGCTCACTCACCAGACTCTTGTGCATATTATTCTTTGTACCTACAATCTTTTGCCCATCTTTTCTCATTCACATGTCACATTAGACAGCTCTTTATCAAGAAAGCTTTTCTGATTCACATGCAGTCTAGGTTAGATTTCTTCAGATATGTCCCCATCCCCCACTACGTGTTAGTATAGCACTAATCATATTTGCAATTTCTTGCTCAACAATCATTTTCTATGTTAAAGGCAAGAAGAGGCTGTACCTATCTCACTTATCCTTGGATACCTCACACTCAACAGAGAGATTACAAATAAATATGTTGTTCCTCATTCCCGCTGATGCCTCCCCAGCCCCAGAGACCTCCCGAGACAGCGCTGCCCATTCCAGCAGCCTAATCAATCCTGCCCACGCCACCCAGCCAGAGACGGGCCTGAGACAGCGGCTGACTCCAGTGGCCTCCTGGATCCTGCCCCAAGCTCTCCAAGTGAGTGGGAATTTGCACGACTCACCAGGCTTCCCAGATCAGTGAGTGTGTGGTGAGTCTGAGGGAGAGCCATTGGCTTCTTCCCCTGCACACTACCCAGATCACTGACCATAAGCCCTCCAAACCAGTGACCAGCCTGAAACCTCAGGACCCACTCACCAGCACCTCCCCGGATCCCCTGCCCTAAAGCCTGCTGAGTGAGTCGGAATTTCCCCGATTCCCTGGGCATCAAAGTACAGTGAGTGTAGAACTCCAGACCTGCCATGCCGGAGAGACATTTCCCAGGGATTCCCTGCCCCCCGACCCCCTGCAGCCTGGTGAGAGCTCCAGGCCCACCGCACCAGGAAAACATTTCCAGGTGATTGCCGGTCCCACCCCACAGCCCCAGACCTAGTGCAGGTCAGCCTGGAGTGAGAACTACAAGCCTGCCTTGCCAGAGGGACATTTCTCAGCAATCGCGGGTCCCACTCCACAGCCTGAAAACCAGCACAGCCTGGCCTGTGAGTGAGGGATCCGGTTCCACTGTACCAGAGGGACCTTTCCCAGCCTTCTTGGGTTCCGACCTGTAGACCCGGACCCAGCACAGGCTGGCTGACCCAGTACAGCCTACTCGGTGAATAAGATCATCCACTATTCTTTTGTGAGCCCAGAAGACCCACCAAAGCCCAGACCTGCCCAACTAGAGAGTGACCTGCCTGACACAGGAGGTCTGACCCCAGCAATTTTCCAGATCCTCGCCCCAAAGCCAGCTAAGACGGGAAATATTCATTACTTGCTCTGCATCCCAGTTCAGTTTGTACTCACCTGAACAGGGAACGAACAGAGGGGAACCAAAGAAGCGGCAGAAAAAAAGGAACTGAACACAACAGCTAGATCCAGGATAGGCATACCTGGATAATCTCAAACTTAATAGACTGGCATCCAAATCTCATAACAAGCCAGGGTTATAGCTGCACCAAAGCTCCACACCAAAGGTCAAGGGGCAGTGCTATACAAAATGACAAAGGGAAGGGGAAAAATGCAATCCCAGACCTCGAGTCCTTCAGTAATCACAGAGGACACTAGCTCAGCTGCAGTGAATGAATTAACAGATACAGCAGCAAAGGAAAAACAGCAGAAAGCTATAGAGGACATAAAACGAGAAGTAATTCCTCAAATTAAAAAAGAAATATCTGAATACATAGCACTTGAAATAAAGAATGAATTCCAGAAACATTGGGCGAAAAAACTATGCTCACCCAGAACAAGTGCAGAGAGCACTATTTCACCTGAAATATATGAATTAACAGCATCTGAAGCAAAGAAACAACAGCAGAAAGATCATTAGGAACTCAAAGCAGAAATAAGTTCTGAAATAAAAAAAAAATTCTTTCAAAAAAAGAAAAAAAAACAATTCTTTGAAATCATAGCATCTGAAATACAGAAACAAGTCCAGAAATATACAGAAGAAACCCAACTTGGAAGAAACACTGCAGAAAAAGAATTAATAATTACCTCTAAAGAAGACATGGATGAAAAACATTGAAGAGATCAGAAATATGATGGATTCCTTAAATAAGCAATACAGAAAAGAAATAGAACACATGAAACACAGTCAAAGAGATATAGAAGAAATAAAAATAGCAATTACTAGTCTACAAAACCATTTGAATGAAAGTGAAGACAGAGTTTCAGATCTTGAAGATGCTGGAGCAGCTAGTGAAAAGGTGAGAAAGGTTCTCTTAAAAACAACAAGAATACAGGAAAAAATAATCCATCACCTGCAAGATGACGCCAGGATGAACAATGTGAGAATAATTGGTATCATTGAGAATGAAGAAGTCAATACAAAGAAATACTCGCAGAAAACCTCCCAAATATGAGGAAACAATCCAACATTCAGGTCACTGAAGTATAGAGAACACCAAATAACTTCAACCCAAGTAGAAACATACTGAGACATATAAGAGTTAAGATCCCAGAAATCCAACACAAAAATAATATACTGAAAGCTGCTATAGAGAAGAAGGAGCTCACATTCAAAGGAAAACCCATCAGAATTACAGCCAACTTCTCTACACAAACAATGAAGGCAAGGAGAGCATGGAACAGAGTTCTTCAAGTTCTACACAAAAACAAATTCCAGCCCAGACTATTATACCCTGCAAAACTCTCTTTCAAGTTTGATGGAGAAGTGAAATACTTCCATAATAAAGAACAACTAAAGAATTTCATGATGACAAAGCCATCCCTTCACAGGATGCTGAAATATGTTCTAGAGAGACACCACAATGACCAGAACTCCATGAATGAGAATGGAAGGAACACACTAAACAGGACAGACAATTAAACACAGGTTACAAAAGAGTAAACAACACCAGATAAACATCATGGCAAACATAAGTCAGCACATTTCAATTATAGCCATCAGTGTAAAAGGACTCAATTCTCCAATTAAGAGAAATAGACTGGCACAATGAATTAGGAAACAAAATCCAACAATATGCTGTATACAAGAAACACATTTAATTCAAAAGTACATTCATGGACTCAAAGTCAAAGGATGGAAAACAATGCTACATGCCCCAGCACCTCAGAAAAAAGCAGGAGTAGCAATTGTGTTCTCAGACAGTCTCAACTTCAAACCAAAAATGATCAAACGATGAAAAGAAAGCCACTATATATTGGTCAGGGGAAAAATTCAAGAGCAAGAAGTAACACTCATAAATATTTATGCACCAAACACAGGAGCACCCAACTATGTAAGACAAATCTTAAAGGACATGAAAAACTTAATGTCTAAGAAAACAATCTTAACAGGAGACCTTAACACACCCTTATCTCAAAAAGGTAGGTCAACCAGACAAAAAATTAGCAAGGAAGTAGCATAACTGAACCACAGTTTGGAACAAATGGACCTGGTGGACATATACAGAGCTGGTGGACATATACCACAGCTGGATAAACATTTTTTTCAGCTGCACATGGGGCATTTGCCAAAATAGACCCCTACTAGTCCAGAGGTCATGCCTAAGAATATGCAAGAAAATAGAAATTATCCCTTGCATACTATCTGACCACAATGCAATGAAACTATAAATAAATGACAAAAGAAAGTAGAAAAACCCACTAAATTCATGGAAACTAAACAACACCCTACTCAGCAATCAATGGGTTGCAGAAGAAATTCAACAAGAAATTCAACAATATCCACAATTCAATGAAAATTCAAGTACAACTTACCAGAATTTATGGGATGTGATGAAAGCAGTTCTTAGAAGGAAAATCATAGCTTGAACTACACAATAGGAAAACAGAAAGGGAACAAATTAGCACCCTAATGTTGCACCTCTGACAACTAGAAAAAGAAGAGCAAAGGAAACCCTGAGCGCAAAGACGGGAAGAAATCATAAAGATTAGAGCAGAAATTAATTCAATTGAGATGAAGAAAACATTTCAAAGTATCCGCAAATCAAAAAGTTGGTTCTTTGAAAAACTAAATAAAGTTGATAAGCGTCTTGCCAACCTCATCAAAAAGAGGCAAAAGAAAATTCAAATACAAGCGATAAGGAATGAAAAAGGTGAAATCACCACAGACCCAGCGGAAATGCAGAAGATTATCAATAGTTACTTTGAGAACCTTTATGCTCATAAAATAGAAGACACAGATCAAATGGACAGATTCCTTGAAAGGTACAAATTAACAAAACTGAATCAAGAAGATATAACTCTCAATAAGCCAATAACAGACAACGAAATACGAAATGTAATAAAAAGCCTACCAACAAAGAAAAGTCCAAGTCCTGATGGACTCACAGCTGAATTCTACAAGAAATTTATAGAAGATATAATCCCCACACTCCATAAACTCTTCAATGAAGTTGAAAAGGAAACAGTCCTCCCAAAATCATTTCTGGAGGCAAGTATAATACTGATTCCAAAACCAGGGAAAAACACCACGAAAAAGGAGAACTACAGGGCAATCTCCCTCATGAACATAGATGCAAAAATACTGAACAAAATCCTGGCAAATAGGATACAGCAAATCATCAAGAAGATCATACACCATGACCAGGTAGGATTCATCCTAGGGATGCAAGGATGGTTCAACTTTCGAAAATCTATAAATGTAATACACTATATTAACAGACTGAAATCTAAAAACCACATGATCATCTCAATTGATGCAGAAAAACCTTTGACAAAGTCCAACACTCATTCATGTTCAAGGTCCTACAGAAAATTGGAATAGATGGACTCTATCTTAACTTGATAAAAGCCTTCTTTGACAACCCAAAAGCTCATATAATCCTAAATGGGGGAAAACTGAAATCTTTTACTCTTAAATCAGGTACAAGACAAGGATGTCCTCTATCACCCCTCCTATTCAATATAGTCTTGGAATCCTTAGAAACAGCCATTATAAAAGAGGGAGAAATAAAGGGAATAAGAATAGGTAAAGAAGAAGTTAAATTATCACTATTTGCAGATGACATGATACTTTATTTGGAAGACCCCAAAAATTCCACCAAGAAACTACTAGAACTGATACGGAAATTCAGTAGCATAGCAGGATACAAAATCAATACTCAAAAGTCAATAGCATTCCTCTACACAGATAACAAGTACACTGAAAGGGAAACAATAGAAACAATACCTTTTACAATAGCACCGTGGAAAATGAAACACCTTGGGATTCACTTAACCAAGGAAGTCAAATATCTTTGCATGGAAAATTACAAGACCCTAAGAAAACAGATTATAGAAGATTACAGAAAATGGAAAGATATTCTATGCTGCTGGATAGGAAGAAGCAGCATCGTGAAGATGGTCATACTCCCAAAATTGCTGTACAGATTTCATGCAATACCTATCAAACTGCCACCAACATACCTCCCGGACATAGAGAAATCATTCTTAAAATTTATTTGGAGCCGGGCGTGGTGGCGCAGGCCTGTAATCCCAGCACTAGGGAGGCTGAGGCAGGAGGATTGTTGTGAGTTCAAGACCAGCCTGAGCTACAAAGTGAGCTTAAAGGCCAGCCTGAACTGCACAGTGAGACCCTGTCTCAAAAAAGACAAAAAAAAAAAAAAAAATTATTTGAAACCACAAACGACCTAGAATAGCAAAGGCAATCTTGGCCAATAAAGACATAGAGAAATCATTCCTATAATTTATTTGGAACCACAAACGACCTAGAATAGCAAAGGCAATCTTGGCCAATCAAGACAAGGCAGGAGGCATCACAATTCCTGACTTGAAATTATACTACAAAGCCACTGTGATAAAATCAACATGGTATTGGCAATAAAACAGACCTCAGGATCAGTGGAATAGATTAGAAGATGCAGAGGCATCTACACACTCAGCCATCTGATCTTCGACAAAGGGGCTAAACAAGCTCACTGGAAGAAAGATAGCCTCTTTAACAAATGGTGCTGGAATACCTGGCTTTCTACATGCCAAAAACTAAAACTTGACCCAGCTCTATCACCATGCACTAAGTTAAAGTCAAAATGGATTAAAGATCTAAACATTAAAACAGAAACACTCAATCTCCTGGAAGAGAAAGTAGGAGGAACTCCTGAAGACATAGGGGTAGGTAAAGAGTTCATGAACAAACATATATTCTCATGGGAGGCACTTGAAAGAATCGACAATTGGGATCAACTCTTCTGAAGGAGCTTCTGCGTATCAAAAGTAATCGTCAACACAGTGAAAAGACAACCCACAAATTTTGAAAAAATCTTAACTAATAAACAATCAGACAGAGGTCTACTGTCTAGAATATATAAAGAACTAAGATATAACAGGGCCCTCAAATTTAAAGACCCAATTCAGAAATGGGCATCTGAGATGAATACACACTTCTCAGAGGATGAAATTAAAGAAGTGAATAAATATATGAAAAAATGCTCCACAACACTAGCCATCCATGAAATGCAAATAAAAACAACACTGAGATATCATCGCACTCCAGAAAGAATGGCTATCATAAGGAAATCAACCAACAACAAATGTTGGAGAGAATGTGAGAAAAAGGAAACACTTCTCCACTGGTGGTGGGAATATAGACTGGTACAACCATTGTGGAGATCAGTGTGGAGACTCCTCAAAAGAGTAGAACTAGAAATCCCATTCAAGCCGGCTATCCCCCTACTGGGAATTTTCCTAAAGGAACGAAAACATTGTATCATAGTGCTATATGTGTACCTATGTTTATAGCAGTACAATGTGTGATAGCAAAATCTTGGAAACAACCAAGATGTCCATCACATGAGGAATAGGTGAAAAACATGTGGTATTTCTATATAATGGAGTATTACCCAGCTATTAAGAATCATAAGTTTGAAGCATTTATACTGAAGTGGGTGCCACTTGAACATATACTCATAAGTGAAATAAACCAGAAACAAATGTGTAAATAGTGTATAGTTTCCCTAGTATAACTAGCAAAAAGCAGAAATACAAATGGAAACGTACAACAACTAGAATCAATTGAATCCGATAAGGCAAAGTGAATGTCATATGCTGCAGGACACTATCAGCTTTTCTTCTGGATGGTTAACAACCTAAGTTCACAGATCAAAGTTGGAGAAATAGAAGAGGCCAGCCAACATTTTGGCCCTAGCCTTTCAAGGTCAGCGAAGACTCAGGACATAGGAGAACCTGTACTGCAACATCATGAAACTCAGTTGAGCTCCAAATTTTCTGAACAAGGAGATTATGGAGCCACAGAGGAAAGAGATCAAAGTTTTATAGTGTGCCTGAGGAGAGTCACATGGAGAGAAAACTTTCTCTCAGGCTCTCACAGAGAGCAAACTGGTCAATCATTGGCCGTGACTCATCCACATGGATGACACAGACAGAGGATCTACAGAATAAGGTACAGGATTACAAGATAAACCCTGAGGGGACTTCACTGACCTCATAAGAAACATAAAGTACATGTGTTGGTATATAAGTCTTGCTCTACCTAGGTCTTAACAATCCAGCAGAAAAGTATAAAAATGAAATATACATCGCGGGGCCATAATATTAAGTTGAGCTGTAAATGGTTATGTTCGACAACTTCTTCAGATAACTCACTATTGTTGTGGAATGCTGGACTGTGTTGGATTGTGTTGTCAAGTTCAAGCACCCGTGTTACTTGATTGACAATGGAGTGCCCATCTTTGACAGGTGTAGACAAAGAAAGGGTTTAGAAAGGAAGAATCATGATGTGTGTGTATGGACAGTGCAGTTGGGATAGATAATGCTGTGCTTCTACATAATTCTATGAGAGGCAAGATTTGCACTAATGGTGGTTGGACAGGATATTATGTCATCTTTTAGTACTATGGACAACCACTAGGAAAATAATAAGTTAGAAAGTATTCATTATTGAATGTCTGATGTAATTCAGGTATAAAAATTAGGATATGCAAAGCGCTACACTCTCTTTATTTACTGATAAGAGACTTATGGTGCAATAATGTCTGTAAGTATAATATCATGTATGCACCTTCTAAGATACCAAAATATTATGAAAAGTTTGCAATGTATTAATTTATTAAATCCATCTTGTCAAGGTTTCTTAAAACTATCTCATTGATATTTGTACTTCAATAAAACAAAAATAAAAAAAGAAATAAATATGCTGGGCAGCTAAGTCAGTGAGCCATCATGAGGAAAGTGGAGTGGTTTT
The DNA here is from genome assembly GCA_004027165.1 of Ctenomys sociabilis. Lineage (NCBI taxonomy): Eukaryota > Metazoa > Chordata > Mammalia > Rodentia > Ctenomyidae > Ctenomys > Ctenomys sociabilis. Next base: position 18,092 of record PVKA01006543.1, on the reverse strand, counting down.
ATAAGAGTGACAATCCCAGGCTTTGGGATAAAATTACATTGCCAATGAAACTGTAACGTACAAGGTAAATTAGATGAGACTAGAAATCTGAAGACCAAAAAGCAAATGGAGACTCTGGGGAAGAGGAAGCAGCCAAGGCTAGAATGAGTCTCATGGGGTTTGGTGAGAGCATTCCCTTTGCAAAACAAAGACCCACAGAAATCTTCAGAGTGATGGATAGCAAGTGCCTGTACCACCTGTAATATGTCATCATGGTACATATTTCAAAAGCTTTCCTTTCCAAAAATATCCAGGGACACAGTTGCCTGGATGACTTTAGTAATGCCACCTGTTGGATGCCAGAACAATGGTTCTCTCACATTGTTTTTTTTTTCTCTTATTTGGCTGAATGGGATGTGGTGGAAAAAATGTTAGCAATGCATGATGAAAAACAAAAAAGGGACTGGAGGTGGAAATACATGTTTGTGATCAGCAGCAACCCTGTGTACATGAACAATTAGAGGACAAAATAGCTCAAAATTAAATATTAAAAAAAAGTGACCTGACTCAGTACTATATAATCACTCACAGTACTAAAACACACATCTCTGAGATGTCCAACTAAACAGGAGAAGTTAAACTTCATGGCATGGTAGACAGGTCCAACAAGCTTGTATAAAGGGGTTAGAAACATGTGTTGGTTGGAGCAAACCAGCAGTATGCATAACGAAGACAGTATATTTTCAAATAAAGATGAGAAGTTCTTTAGGAGTGAAGAGAGACATTAGGAATGTAAACTTGTGTAGATGGATGCTTCTCTCCAGAATCATAGCCTCAAAATTTACTTATTGTCTTTATAGCCTCTTATCTGGAAAGAACATAAGGTATATACCTACAGCTGCATTTGAGTTATTATCTCTCATATTCCAAGCAGTGGAACAAGTACAGAGGAGCAGAAAGTGGCAGAGCACAGGGAAAAGGGAACAGAGGTGCTGTGACAGCCTTTAGAACCATGCAGAGTGGAGGAAATTCATCCTACTCATTTCAGCACCATGAAGGAGGACAAAAAGCACAGGGCTAGTTTACCGTCAAACTACTGACATTGCACCTGTATGGAGCTGTATTAGTTTCTAGTCCAGATTTTATAATATCAAACAAATCCATGACAATTTTCACTAAGAACTTACTTTACACAGTCAGCAAAGTTTTTATCCAAATAACCAATGAACTCGAAAAAGAGAAGACCCTTCTGGAAACAATCTTAAAAATCTTTAAAATTTTAGGCTCTATACATAACTCCTGCTCAAAAGAATTATTATTGTTTTAAAATTCTGAGCAATAATTTGGATACTTTCCACTAATATTTATAATATTGTAATTAAGGCTTATAATTTTACATGTACTAAACTGGTGTTTTATAATTGATCACTCATATCTTACTTAATAATCAGTATTTCCCAAGACATCCCTGACAGGGGTTTCTCTACCCCAGATGGTAAATTGACCCTTCTTCTTCAGTCAGGCATCTTTACCAAGAATGACCTCAGAATATAGGAAATATCCTTTAAGATATTTATCCTTGTTTAAAAACCTTTTGTGTACATAAATTCAGGACAAAAAAATAACCTCCTTCATAAAATTCATGAGACCTTAGAGATTATGTCATGAGTTATAGAAGAGATAAATATGACTCAAACAGTTTAAATAAATTGCCTAAATGTATACGACCAATTGGGATAAGAACTAAGTTTAGAATTTAAGTTTGTGGAATCCGACCAGAAAGTATTTTCCAATATAGTCTATTTTATTCAAATTAGGTAAATGAATATTTACTGTGTTTAGGAAAGGAAAAGACAGTGAAGGATTCAAAAATGAACAAGACACATTGCCTGTCCAGCCCCAGGAAATACACAATGGAATGCTAAGGAAAAGTGACCTGGAAAAACTGTTGCAAAGTCCCCAGTAGATCAGGAGAAAAAAAATAATAACATATAGTACTTTTGACTTGAGATTTAGCAAACACAGAAAATGAAGCTCGTCTTGGGCTAAGTGTTCTTTTAAAATAATTAATTAATTAATTATTCAGTATGGAGTCATGCTGTGCAGCTCAGACTTGCAGTGATCCTCCTGTATCAGACTCCCCAGCACTGGGATTGCAAGTGTGCAGCACCATGCTTGGTTTTGGTGGCCAGCTTGCCACCAGCATGGCATGCATGTGGCACCAAGCATAGAACCTGAGTCCTTGCAATTTCCAGCATGCACTTAGACCACCAAGCTATCTCCCCAGGCTTGGGCTAAGCTTTGAAGGTTGAGGATAAATTGGATAGGAAGTCCCTGAGATAGAGGACATTCTAGACTCCCAGGGCACAGCTGCAAAGCTGGATGCAGTGCAGAGCTCTCTGCTGATTTAGGTACATAACTGGAGAAAGTTCATGTGCCCCTCTAGAGACTGGGTGATTCACAACTCTGAGCAGGTCTTGGACCTCAGAGCCATATCTGGTAGTAGCAGCAGGGGCCACTGTATTCACTCACTGCTCCAAAACTTGAACTGAGTTCTCATTTTGTGCCCATCTGTTAGTAACAGTGCGCCTTTGTCCAACCATTTAATCTCTCCTTTTCTCTGTTTCTTCACCTCTAAATCAGAGATTATGACAATTCCTGTCTCATAAGACTTTTGAGAGTTTAATTAATATAGATAAAATGTTCAGACTGATACCCAGGATGGGGTGAGTGTCATGTGTTTTGGAAAATTGTCCAGCCTGGCTGAAGGCACTATTTCCCCAAATCAAAGACCATCTACAGCAGCAAGGGATATCTGTAAATGATTCCTATTCTGTTACTCAAGTAGGAGAGAAAACCAAAATGTCTTAGTACACAGTTTCATAATCAATTTATAAAAAAATTCTTGGGATAGATTGACTTTAAATTATTGCCCCAACACAATAATTTGTCTTGGCTGGCAGATCTCAGCCGCATGAGATGACTCTTAGCTGTTCCTCATCTTGAGATGATGGCTTTGGCTCTACAGGGAACTGCGGATCTGCTCCTGATAATACCCTAGGTCACATGGAACTCCATTCTCCATAGCTCAGAATAGAACTGGATGCGAACTCCCCTATGCTAATGATTTCATGAATTTCAGATTGTATTACTCTCAGGAATTGATTTTTCAACCCTAAAAAGTCTATTTTGGTCATCTTTCCCTTTCTCCTAAATTTGAACTTATTTACCAAAATGTGGAGCAATTCTTAGACAAAATAAATTCAGATTACTGAAATGGAAGCAATATGTTGTTCAATTGTCAGGAAAGCTGGAGCGCTTACCCTGGGAAATTCTTTTGTAGGTCAAAGCAAAGGAAAATTCATGCCATGGGCCCAAAAGTGAAACAGCAGATTCCAGCTGAGAATTGAGAACTTCAGGAAAGGCACTCGCAGGCTCAGAGCTCCACAGTTCATATAGTAGCACTGTTCTGTATGGTTTCATGAGCCATGGATAGTTATTAAACATATGAAATGCAGTTGATATGACAGAAAACCTGAATTTCTAATTTTATTTCATTTTGGAATGAGTTTGTAGCTCAGTGATAAATCACTGACCTAGCATGTGAGAGACCCTGGGTTTGTACCCAGCATGGAAAATAAAACAAGTTTTCAAGTAACCAAATCAAGTATAAGCTTCTTAATTAATTAATTAATTAATTAATTAATTATGCTGAGGATGGAATCTAGGGTCACACACAACACCAATCATGCAGCCTACCACTGAGTGTCACACCCAGCTCAACACACTAAATATTTTTGTGACTTCATGAAAATTTGCAAGTGTGAATCAAAACTTACATGAATTCTTCATGGTGAAAATTTAGGATCCAAACTGAGATGCTGCAAGTTTAAAATGGGCAGGATTTTATAAGCCTAGTACGAAAAATAGAATATAAAAGTTTTCTTTAACATTTGAAATATTTTGTGAAAAATAAAAAATATCATTAAAATTAACTTCAATGTTTTTCTTACATTACTTTATTGTGGGTTAAAGAAATTTCAATTTCATATGTAGTTCAATATTTTTCTATTAAGCGTGCTATTACAGAGCAACTTTAATCCATTTGTTCTTTGAAACAACTCCATGAATTGGTCAAAATTCATGTTATTATCCTTGTCTTAACCATATGGAAGCATAGGATCAGGCTACTGTCACCCACTAAATCTTGGGCTGAGAAGCAGAATCTGACTCCAGGACTTTTTGGGGGGGAGAGGAGGGTCTACAGGGTGTTCCGGGTCTCACTACCGGATCACACTCATAATAATCGGCCTGTTTACAGCCTCTCAAGAGCTGGGATTATAGGGTCATGCCACCATGCCTAGTCTCAATTGCCATCTCAGTGCAGCCTGGGGGTGAGGATGGCACAGCAGGCCTGGGGATCAAACTCTGGCCCCTGTGTCTGCTTAGAGGTGCTTTAATCTGCCAAGCTATTTGGCCAGTGCACATGACATTTGATTGAAAACCAAGATACTACCAGTGTACCAAGGAGTCTTGAAATTGGAGGTGAAACTCTGAAAAAGCTACTTAGATTCTCCAATTGAAACTTTTGATTCTATATACACACACCTAAAAGGAGGCTAACAAATTTAGAGGCACTACGCTACCCCAGAAAAAGTTACCAGACCAGGCACAGCTAACACAGTCACCTACAAGATATATATTACACTTTATTCACTAGGGATCCTTCAGAAAGTATCTCTGTGATTAAATGAAGTGTGAAATGTATCAAATGGGTCTTTCCCTGGAACCTGCAGAAGAATCTGAACAATAATATTCGTGCAGTCGTTGCAAGACCAATACTAAACTGACTAACCAGAGAAATTTGAAATATATGCTAAACAGAGGAGAAATAGTATAAAGAATAAAATCAAGAAATGGTACAGGACTTTTCAACAGTTACTATAATCTTCTGAATTTTAGTGATGACCATTGTGATTTTGCCTTTTTATTTTATTTTTTTCCATTTATGTGTTTGGCATAGGGTGTCACTAGGCACCTTCGATTCATATAATCCTCCTGTTCTCACCCTCTCCAACCCTGAGATTACTCCTAGTCTCAGTGACCAGCATGCCCTAGGGAGTGGGGCCAGTGCAGCATGTTTCAATCAAACCCTGGTCCCTGTGTTTGTCAAAGCAAGCTCTTAGTCTGCTGAGCTATCTCTCTGGCCCCCTTTTCATTTTTAATTGCATTGATTTGGGTTGTTTCTTTCTTCATTTGGTAAGATTAGCCAAGAGCATGTCTATTTTGTTCATTCTTTCAAAGAACAAGTTTTATTTTGTTTTTATGTATTTGGTAAGGGTCTCACTACAAAACTCAGAATCATAGTGACCCTCCCATTTTCAGCCTCTCCTGAGCTAGGACTACAGCTGTATGCAACCACTCCCAGTCTTGGTGGCTGGTTCAGCAGACCTGGGGTGGGGCCAGCATGGCATGTGGTGCTTGGGATCAAACCTTGGTCCCTGAGCTTGCCTAAGCAGGCATTTAGTCCACTGAGCTGTCTTGCCAGCCCTAGAACAAGTTATTTAACTCATTTAATCTTTGCATATTTTGTCAATTTCATCTACTCTGATCTTTATAATTTTCTTTCATATACTACCTTTAGATTTGACTTGTTCTTGTTTTTTTAGGACCTTGAAGTACATAACTGGATATTTATTTGGCCTCGTTATCTTTTTATAATGTGAGTATCCACAGTTATAAACTTTCCTCTTAGGACAGTTTTTGTTGTGTCTCATAGGTTCTGATATGTTGTTCAGGCATTATTTCTTGATTTTAAAAACTGTCTAATTTTCTCCTTGATAGCTTTTGTGACTCACTGGTTATTCCAACTGTATTGTTCAATTTCTGTGTGTTTGCATCATTTCTGAGGTTTATTTCACCACTGGTTTCTGGTTTATTTGCACTATGATCTGATTATGTGCACAGGAAAATTTTGATTCTTTTGTACTTACTTAGGCAAGGGATTTATTTTAAAGAAAGTTTAATGTATTGCTGCAAAAAAAAACGTGCACCATAATGTTGTGAGGAGCAGTGTAGCTATCAATTAAGTTCATTTGCTTTAAGATGTGATTGGATTCTGATATGTACTATATTTTGTCTACTTGACCTATTTGTGATAATATGGTACTGATGTCCTAGCTATGATTGTGTTCATGTTTATCTGATTGCTTATGTTCAATAGTATTTCTTTTATGAAATTTGGTATACCAATATTTGGTGCATGCATGCTTATAATTATTTAGAATGATCAATCTAGTCTTTATCAATATGAACAACATGAAAAGCTTCATTACTCTAATTGTAACTAAAAATCAGAATTATATGAGTTTCTAATTTTTACCTTACATTAAAATATTTTTGTATTTTTGCCTTTATTTTATTTTTTTAATTATTAGTGAGGTTTAGCATTTCCTTGAACTTTTCTTTGTGCGGAAGGGCTGCCGTATGGGTAGGTCCAGCACTGTATGTGGTGCTGGGGATTGAACCATGGTTCCCTGCAACTGCCTAAGCTTGCCTAAGTGGGCACTTGAAACTGCTGAGCTATCTTGCCGTCCCTTTTTGAGCTTCTTGTTAGTTACCACACTAATGTCTATTGCTAAAAAGATTTAAGATGACAAATGCCTCTGAAGATGTGGAGAAAGGAAAATGTTTACATATTTGGCAGAAATGTACATTAGTACAGGTATTCTGGAAGAGTTAATTCACTAAAAAGGCATAAAAATTTTAATATGTAGGAACCAAAACACACCTGTGAAGTGCATGAAGCTGGGTCTACCAAAACTTAATGGAGTAATAGAAAAACTCAAAAATGTAGTTGGGACCTCAGAATTTTTCTTTCAGTAACTGACCTACTAATCAAAGTGCCAACATGGAGGTAGAATAATTGAACAATACTTTTAACTAATATGAGTTAATTACCAAAAATGTGAATTCTTCTACCCCAAAATAGTAGAATGCACATTCCTTTCAGTGTTCATTGGATATATTTTTTAAAATAACAAATTTAGGAAGATTGAAGTCTTATAAACTCTATTATACTATCTGATAGTAGAACCAGAGTAGAAATCAGTAAAAGAAAAAGAAAATTCCAAACACTTGAAAATGAAATAGCATTTGTCTACATGATCTGTGGCTCAGATAGAATATTTCAAAACAAATGTAAACTTTTTAAATATATTGAACTGTGTTGAAGTGAAAACAGGACACATTTATATATGTGGGATGCAACTAAAGCAAACTCACGTAAAAAATTTATAACACTCAGTACTTATATTATAAAAGAATAAATGTGTAAAATTAACCTGAAATTCTATGATGGCATACACCTGCAATCCTAGCACTCTAGGAGACTTAGAAAGGAATGTTACAAGTTTGAGCCAAATGTGCTCAACTTAGAAACTTAGAGAGATCTTGTCTCAAAATTAAAAACTAATGGGGCTGGGAATATAGCTCAGTGCCAAAGTCTTGGGTTAATTCTCTACTTGGAAGGAAGAGTGAATGATAAAGAACAAAATAAACCCAACATAAGCAGAAGAAAGTAATAATAAAGGCAAAAGCAGACAGCAATAAAATTTAAAACAGAGCAACAACAACAACAACAACAAAAAACTATGACAGAAGAGAAATTTGTCAAAATTAAAATAAATTCTCTGATGAGAATCAGTGAATTGATAAACTTCTAGAAAGATTGAAAAATTATAAAATAGAAAAAATACATATAACAAACACTGTGTCTGAAAAAGGAGGTTATCACTACAGACCCAGTAGGCATTAGAAGGGCAAGAGAAGCTACAGGTAACTGTGCATGTACATAGGACAGCTCAGAAGGTCCAGAAGACAGTTCAGAAGACTATTTCTCCCCAAAGTGCAATGCCAAATCTCATACAAGATACAATAGATTGTGCAGTCTTACACTATTGAGATAGTGAATTCATATTTTTTTCCTTTTTTCCATTTACTTGTTTATTCATTTATTTATTCTCTTTTTAAGACAGGGTCCCACTATGAACTTCAGGCTGGCCTTGAGCTTACTGTGTAGCTCAGGCTGGTCTTGAATTTGCAAAAATCCTCCTGTTCCCACTTCCCAAGTGCTAGGATTACAGGTATGTGCCACCATACTCAGATGACTTCATAATTTAAAAAAAATAAATAAAATTGTAGGCCTTTGTCCCTCTTGAACAGAGATGTAAAAATGGTCACCAAAATGTAACAGTTTACATCTAAAAACGTATAAAAATAGTAGTGCGCCATTGCTACATGTGGTTTATTCTGGAAATGTAAGACTGATTCAATCAGTGATTGATTTAATAATCAATCAATGTAATCCATCATTATAAGAACATCAGTCAAGTTGAGAGAGAGAGAAACTGAACCATCAGATGTCACAGAGGCCAAATTAAAGCAACAAGTCAGAAATGAAAGTTGAATGTTTAGTCACTTATGATAGAAGAAGCAAGAAGCTAATCTTAGAGCATACACTCATTACATTGTACTCCATCTCTCCTGTGGAATGGCGTGTGGGCCAGGTGAATTAGCCCAGGTATGAGAGTTGACCATAAAGAATCACCAAAGCAAAGGTTCTGACAGCTTCATAGACCCTAAGATGAGGATGGTGTGAGGAGAAGTGACTCCGTGTGAGTCAGAATAGGGAAGAGTTTCTTCAATGCTTCTTCCTCCTTTTCCCAAAAAAGACTTTCATATAAGTCCCCCTAGAGGACCTCAGATCAAGGAATAAAGACATCTCTGCTAGGAATGTAAGCACAGTGTGTGAAAGCTACTGACCAGCAGTTGGGTGGAGGGCCTGAGCCCATGGCTGAAACTCTTCAGGGTGGCAGTGCTTTGGCTGTGTTGCAGTCTTATGTGAAGAAAATAGCTATCCTTTGTGAAACCTACCAGGTAAAGCCGATGTAATCATCATGACTTATGGGAATGCCTGAAAAACTACACATAGGTTTTTGGCCATGAGCTACAGTCTCTAATAGGTCAATGATCTAGAAATAGAGACAGGAAAATAAAGCATCTGATACATTTCAAGCCTATCTCTAATAAAAATTCCTAGTAAATTAAGAATAGGATGAAATTCCACAACATGATGAAGAGTAATGTTAATTCAAAACTGACATCACACTTACTGGTAACAGATGAAATGTGTTACCCAGAAAAGTAGATAGAAGGCAAGAATGGCCTCTCTTTGTTGTAACACCAGAAGCCAATGCAAATACTACGAGGCAGGAAAGGAGTAGAAAGCAGGTAGATCAGAAGGAGTGAAATAACATTGTCCATGTTTTCAGATGACATGATCGTATGGAAAACTCCAGTAACCTGCAAATAACTTACAGAACTAAAAAGAAATTTGACAAGTTCAAATATTCTCAACCTATTCTCATAGGTTATAAGAATACCACACAAAAAATTCAATAATGTTTCTACAAGCTACTAATGAAAATTAAAAAATAAAATAAACATTATCATGGAATTAAACATGGAATACTTAGCCCTATATCCAACAAACCAGGCTCAGAATCTATATGCTAAATTCTGCAAAGTGTGAGTGCAGGAAGTCCATCCAAATATATGAAGAGATACAATGTATTCAGGGCCTGGGAAACTCAACATAAGTTCACAGGTTTGTATGTATTGCCTTTTAATGGTACTTGTGCTAGGAGCTGGGTTCCCAACGTGGTGATACTGAACTTCTGGGAACTTTCAGAGGTGAGTCCTCATGGGATACCATTGGGGACATGCTCTCAGGAAAGATTAAGGTCATTCTCATGCAACTGCTGGGTGGCTGTCATGGCAGAGTTGTTATAATGCCCAAGGTTAGGCTGCCCAGTGGTCTTTAGTGTCATGTGTCAAATGTAATTGATCACTCCCACCTGTGCTCATGTCATTGCCATCTACCCTGATGTCACACAATCAAATTATCCCTTAGCAAAGCTGAGATGAGTCAGATGCAGTGTCCTTAGATTTCCAAAACTATGAACCAAATAAATCACTTTTCTTTATAAAGTTAGCTTCATCCACTATTTCATTATAATAATGAAAAGCAGACTAATATTTTAGTAATGATGTCAATCTTCCCCAAAATTTTACATCTACAGGATTAAATCAATTTTTATCAAAATCCCCACAGAATTCTTTGTAGATGTAGACAAGCTGATTCTAAATGTTATATTTAAGAAACTGAAAGAAATACAATGAACAAACCGCTTTAGAAAGATTAGTAGAAGTAAAGGAATAGCCTGATCTCCTTCTAACTTATTATCTAGATACATATCAAGATACTGTGGTATTTCTAAAAGGACAGGGTACAATAAAAACGTTCAAGACAGATGCCTAACTAATTTTTTATAACATGCACAGGTATTCCATTGGAGAAAGATAGGTTTTTCTGGGGCTGGGGGGAATAAGTGCTTCCCTGGTAAGTACAAGGCCCTAAGTTCAATTCCCAGTTCCACTGAAAAAAAAGATAGATGTTTCTCAGCAAATGATGTTGTGACATTTAGACATAACCAAAACAGTTAACTTCAAGTCCACATTATGAAAATTAACACGTCATATATATATATATATATATATATATATATATATATATATATATATATATATACTAACTTTTTCAGAAAAAAATAGAATTCATTATTGGTGTCAAAGGAGGGGAGAAGATACTGAAAAAAAGGAAGACAACTTGGAGGTAGATAGATAACTTAAGATAGGTAAGTTCTTAATAGTTGTAGGCATAAACTATTGGGACACAGGGCAGTGCCCAGAAACTAGTTGATGTATACTGGTAAATAGACTCCCACTGAAGAGATGAGAAGGTAAAAAGAAATGGTGGTACCAAATTGTTACAGTCATAGTTTGAAATGTAAATTTTATCTAAGCAACACCGCAACAGTCATACATATCAGCATTTCAGCTATAAATGATGATGTCTATGGATCCTTTCCTGATATTCTCAAATATGACTGATACTCTTTTATTCATCCCCAATGACAACTTGTGAAGGCAGAACCTGCCCTTAAGTAATTAAATTAAGCTAGTTGTTAAGTAGTCTAAAATCCTTATACTATTTAGCACTTGTAATCATCATAGATCACTGAAATTCTCTTCTTATGTTAGGGATAAGAAAATTGTCATTGGAATAACTAAGTTAATCCCCAATACAGGCTGTGTTTCCCAGCTTCCTCTGTAACTAGGTGAGATCATATTATACATTTCTTTTTTTTTATTAATTTTATTGAGAAACAAAAGCAATGAGACAGTTTCAAAGCAAGTCAGTAGGACAATTTCAATAATTAATACATTGCATATTATTCTCTTCATAGTGGTCATTCATAGTACAAGATTCAGACATGATATCCTGTCCAAACACTTTTAGTGCAAGTCTTTCTTCTCATTGAATTGAGAGAAAGTAGCTGTATATCTAACCTAACTATTTTGTATATACAGATACAAAATTGTCCTTTATTTATACCCTCTTTTTTGTTCAGTTTTGTAAAAGATAGGTATTCCATTGCCATTTAAATATTGTAGATGCGTGAATTCAGCAAAATAATCTAATATAGTCCAGTAGTCTGTAATAGTAGTGGGCTATCCATAAGACTGGCAATGTCAGAAGTTGTTGACTTGCGTCTTTTACAGCTCAGCATATCTATCTAGTGGGTAGTTAACACCTTCATGGGAATTGTGTTTCATAAGAAAGCCTCCTCCTTTTGACTGGCCAGATGGGCATGCAATGGCTGGAACACAAGTAGATATACTTGGATCATGAGGTAGAGCTAACGCTATGGAAAGACACATAAAAAGCTTCTGATGACTTATTAAGCTATAATGCCAGTCTTAACTATCTACACACAGACTTATTTATGTGAAGGAAAATAAATTTATCTTATCTAAACCATTTGTACTATGAGGTACTGGGAGTCCTTCAGATAAATCTGCATGCTGTTTTTTTTTTTTGTTTTTTGTTTTTTTTGCGGAACCAGGGATTGAACTCAGCCCCTTGCACTTGCCAGGGAAGTGCTTATTCTACTAAGCCATCTCCCTGGCCTAATCTGCATGCTAACACTGACTAAAACCTGCATTCTTTATTTGCTTCTGGGTATACTGGCTCTCAAACAAACAATACTACATTGCAGTGCATACCTCACTGAAGCTTTTCCACTGTACTATACCATACACAATTTGAGGATAAAGGACAATTTGAGGACAATTTAAATTTACAGTTATCCCCAACCCTTTGCACAGGTCTATTGCACAGCAGAAGTTCAATCAAAGTTTTCAATTTAGTGAATTTCAAATCATCTGGGATTAGTAGGCTCCCTTGTACTGAATTCCCCTGGGCACCTGTCATTCCTGTCAGCCTGCTGGCATCAACTCTAAGGCAGTGCAACTGACTTGGTATCTATCTATCACGAAACAGCAGAATAGGAAGATGGATTTTCCTCAAACACAAAACACTTAAACTCATTTCTTTTGGATTGCCAAGCCTCCTTCTATTCACCTAGCTCTAAAAAAGCTCTACTAAAGAATTGCTCCAAGAGTTTCTGCTGTGGTGTGGTCCTGGCATAAGCCCCTGAAACATTCCACTGAGCACAAGAGATACATGAGCTGCCTAGTATCTGGGGTGGAAATACAAGAGGCTTTTGCCCTCCAACCATGCTGAAGAGTAAATCATCCCTACTAGTTATGTGTATGTACAAAGAGAAGAACTAAAATAACCTTTCCCAAGTAATCAAGAAGTAGGACTACCTAAGAAAGTAATCCTTGAATTTTGATCCCTTCGAAGAGGGAATTCAATGGAGATATTTCATATTTAGGAAAAAGAGGAGGATTTAGTAAGACCAGGAGCAGAGAGCTGGAGCTATGATGTTCCTACTGAGGATTCTATTCTGTGTGAGCACTTAAAAATGCCAGATAATAGAATTTTTTATTTTTCAAAAGGCAGATGTGAATATACACCCACATCTGGAAAGAAAAGGCGTAAGACTCTCCAATGCAAGGAATTAAGCTGGTATTTGTATTTGTATTATCGTGATTGGCTTTACCTACTCATTTTGCATAATCTCTTTTTCAATGGTGAGGAGTGTAATTTCCCTTCAGTTCATAGAATAGTACTTGGAGAGGACAGAGAGGAAGTCTCTGCATTTTGTGAAAGAGAAAATTACCGGCATCCCTTTTGTTCCCTTAGGCAGGATTTGGATGGATTACTCATACTTAAAAAAGGAAGGCGGCTTTTAACCTTAAAAAAAAAAAAAAGAAAGAAAGAAGAAAAGAAAAGAAAAAAGAAAAACTCCTTGCATTAACACAGTGCATTGACATGTTACTAAATCTAAGGAATTTTGAAGGATAAATTCCCAGACTTTATCCAAAACATGAAACAAATTCTTCAAACACAAGCTGCCAAGCTCATCAACTTGTTCAGATCCCTATAACTTTGGTCTCACCAAACTGCTCGCTTAGCTCCTTGACTGGCTGCTTAAGCCTTCCAGGCTGTCTGAGGTAGTGGGCAGGGAGAGCTCTGAGGGGATGCTCAACAATCTCAGTACTGGCCTCTCTCAGATCAGACTTCTGGAATCGATTTGGGTCCAGAATCGCATTACCCAAGGAATGCAGAGTATGCACAGGCCTTACTGGCTTGTGAGCTACACTTCCTGGAGCTGGCCATGAGCCAGAGCTGAGGCCATCAGCATCTTAAAAATGAATTCTTTATGAGACAAAGAACAACCCTCCCAATTTCTGAAGTCACTGAAGTGGAAAGCTTTTCTGTAAGTAACCTAAAACTTGATCGACATTTTGACTCCTTTGTATTTTGAGAATATGGGGGGATCAAATGTCACCCCCAAAATTGTCTTTGCTTTCCACAGGCAGGATATGAGTAGCCTGGGATTCCATCTTGCTGAAAATAAATTGCTTTGGTCAGAAGTCTGTTATTCTGTCAAAATTATTGCCAACTAACTGTTCCAAAGACTGGGTAAATAGGACTAAATGTGGTAGGCAGATAGAGAGGAGTGATAGTTCTGTCCTGCCAAGTACTGAGTGTAGAAGAAGAGATGAGATGAATAAATAACTGTGACAGATGCCTTCAAACCCATGTAAGGCAACTGTTTGAAGAGGTCTCCTGCAGGGTTCTGATAGGAAAAACTGAGTTCTACAACCATGGCAAGACACAAGGAGGATATTGGCACTACTGGAGAAAAGATTAGGGAGAAGGCTGAGAGGCAGGACCTGCATGTAAGGAGCTTTACCTGAAGTGGAAAAAGTCTCACCCTGAGAGGAAGATGAGAAAAATCCACCATGGAGGGTGGAATGGAAGGAGAGCTGAATTTTCTAAGTATAAGAAATAAGATACTTTTCTAAGTATAAGAATAAGATACTTTTCACCTGAAATTCTTCAAATCCCCTCATTTCATTCTTATCCCTAGTTTGGGCAGGTTCCTTCAGTATCAAAGTTACAACCCCCAAAAATGTGTTGTTGACACACAAAATTCATTTTTGACTCTCAAAATCTTACCATACTATGTAGGTCATCTTCCTAAACAGTTCTCTTTTTCTCAAGAAGGGAAATAGGTCTTCTCAATTGCTTGATGTACATAAAATCATGTGTCAGACTTCGGTCCAAATAACAGCAATTAATTACTTAGTAGGCTTTTTCTTTTCTTTTTGAGACAGGATCTCCTTAGGTTAGCAGGCAATGTTAAACCACTCTGTCCCTCCTCTGCCAAATCACAGCATCTAAAATAATAATGATAAGGAGACTTTGTCCTCAGTGTTCATTTTGTCTTATATCTTTTACAAAGCTCCCTTTTCTGTTTATGGAGAATTATAAGAGAAATCTACCTGAAAGGTAAATGTTTTATTTTTCTTAGTGTCAGGATCAAACATCTATTTTGCCAGTTTCTTATGTTAGCAATCACAAAACGTACCATTTTGAAAGGTATTAAGTGATATTCTAGTAAGATCAATATTACCATGGAAACCTTAATATTGACCTCAGTACCTGAATCAAAAGAATTTTCATGGGAACCAGAGTCACTCTAATCAAGAGAATCATCCTCTAACTTTTATACAAGTTTTCTTATTATTTTTAAAGAAATTCTGCTTTCTAAAATAATACAAGAAGGTAAGTTTAGTTTCAAAAGCAATACTAGCAAATCCAGATAAAAATAGATAACATTTCTAAACAAACTTTAATAACATTAAGTTACTTCACATGCAAATTCTTTAAGAATACAGAAGGCATCTAGCATAGACCTTTGGTGAACAAATGCAAGAATGAAGGCATTTTTCTTTTTGTGAAGAAGCCTTTATTAACTGGGAGTGAGTCAACCAATCAGTCCAACCAACAGGCTAAGGATGACAGTAAATCAAGCTGGTTAACTCATTCAGGATATCTTAAAATGGCTTAAACAAAAATGTTGAAACAAACAATCCATCCACATGGTCAGGAAATCAAGGTCATTGGGATTGTTATCATCATGGATTACCACAAACTGATTCAACTAATTTTCTGCAGAGCAGTACATTCCAGAGCTTTTCAAAGGGCCCAACATTTCACAGCATGTCTCCCCAGCAGGAAAGTCCCCTTAAAGATAATTTAATCCTGTCTGAGTATTTAAAAGGAATAAACAAAAGCTCAATGTGGTGCTATAACATGCCCGATGTCACAGAGACATTTAGCCACACACCTAAGGCTTTCTACTGCAGTGTGGATCCATGCTATGAGCTCATGCTAAGGAAGAACAGCCAGGCCATGGGTGTCAATGGGCCTGTGATTCTGGATCCAGAGAGCTGCCCAGAAAAGACTGAGCTGGCCCCACATGCTCTAGGACAAAGGGGATGGAAACTTTTGCTAGTAAAATATGGAGAATAGACATGGCAGAGAGCTTGAGTGCTGCAAGGATCTGGCTAACTGCAGCAAGACTGCAGGAATTTGAGTTTGTTTTGCATGTGGCTGGCAGAAGCACTCAGTAGCTTCTGAGATTTTCATAACTGAGATGCCATTATTTTCAGTGATGCCAGGACAAAAAATAAAACTGAGGACCACAAAGAAATGATAGGGTACTCAGATCCAAGCAGAACAGAAGAACTGAAAATTTTCAAGACTTCTTAAAAAATAAAATATTTTTAGCCTAATGTCAAGGACAAAAATTCATAAAGATAGAAAATGAATTAATATTTATCTTTACAGATTACAATGGCAAAAAAGGCAAGGCAGAGAAGAGGGCTTGTAGAAAACCGAACAATTTTCTTAATATGAAAATAAATGGGCCTAAGTGGAAAGTTTTAAATCTCAGACCAGAGACTGGAAGACAGAACATCTGAGTCCTAGACTAAGAGGAAGAACAGAGCAACTGTACAGCATTTCAGAGTCACAATCAGCAGAAAGCACAGACTAGAAGATCTGTGTTTACTGGAATTGCCACTCAAACTCCTATATGAAAAGGTTAAAATTCAAATTGTGCCAACAAGTTGGAGATCAAAATGTGGCCACAAGGAGAGAAATGGGACCTCCTCAGAATCAATTCATTCAGGCATATCGGCTTTTCCCCTTCAATGGCACAGAGTGGAAATGGTAAGAGTTGGAAAAGCTTCAGGTCAAAGGAGGCTTAGTAAGCCATACTGAGCCATGAGGTGGGGAGAGACCCTGCCACCACCCCTCCACAGTTGCAGGAAACTCCATGTGGAAGAACCTAGATTCCTGGTCCTACTTGGCAAGACAGGCAACCAGAACAGGATGTGATGTGACAGAGCAACCAACTCATCTGGAGGAACCCATGATAAATCCATTCTGACAAGGGAAAGTAATTTGCATGCAAGCTCCTAATTAATGATTGCCTCTGTTATATAACTATAGATATTGCACCTATGGTCTAAGGTACAGAGCTAATAGTTACCATGTTTTGTCAATTTGTAAATTGTGCTAGATACTATAATTGCTGCTAATTGTACTACTGTAGCTAAGATAGCACATCTGTCTTAGTCATGTTCACTTGTGTAACAATGTTGGGAAGTTCTGGTGTAGTAACCTCACTATATTCTGCACCGGAAGACTGGAAACACAGACAAACACAAACTAACATTCTACTCTCAATTACTTGGGAAGGTAAGACATTGGAACAAATGTAAACCAAGAATCTCTGACACAGAGAAGATATCCCCAAAGAACAGACTTTTCACAGGCCTTGATACCATTGATACAGCTACTTATTACCAAAGCTCACAAAAATAATCACAGAAAACAAAATAAAAAATTTTGAAACAGAAAATGTCAAGATGAAGGAGGAAAATGCAACAGCAGACCTCCAGCCCACCCAAAATTAGACCAGGAGACACTGAGAAAACATTGGAAGTCACACACCTGAAATATCTGAAATGATAGCAATTGAAGTAAACAAACAATTCTGGGAGACCATAAAGGAAGTCAGATCAGGAATAATCTCTTGGGAAAAAAAAGAAAACACAACGATAAGGAAAGAATCGATGGGTATATGTAAAGAGGCATAAATAAAAACGAGAAGCATAGGAAAATGATGAAAACCTTCGATGAAAAATATGGGAAAGAATTTGAAAGCATGAAACAGATTTGAAGAGATATGCAGAAAATTTAAAATTCTATTTAAAGCCAGCAAACCACTTGAACAACAGAAAACAGACTTTCAAAACTTGAAGATAGTATTGTGTCCGGCGCCGCTCCCGTCCCGTGGAAGAAGATGCTCAGACACTCAGCAACAGGTTCAGCAAGCCTTTATCGAGTGTGATGCAAGCCTCTACATGCGTCCGCTACCCGCGGCTCCTACCATGCAAGCATGGCGGATCTCGTGATACAGCAAGCTATATAGATTTCACAAACCAATCATAATTATACACATGGCCGATTACTATTGGTAGATCTTACAGCAATGGCGGGCTTATTCTAAATAAGGGAGAGGTTGGTACAGCAACAAGAACCAGGAAGCCGGATATGGGCGCCATCTTTGCAGACACGATGGGAGGGGGAGCGAGGAGCAGGCGCCATCTTGGCTCGGCTCCCAACATCTCCCTCCTTTTGTTTTACTAAGAAGGCAATA
>PVKA01006542.1:0-83066 GCA_004027165.1 Ctenomys sociabilis | reverse complement strand
AGAACTTCAATCTCTTTCCTCTGTGGCTCCACAATCTCCTTGCTCAGAAAATTTGGAGCTCACCTGAGTCTCATAATATTGCAGTACAGGTTCTCCTATGTCCTGAGTCTTCGCTGACCTTGAAAGGCTAGGTCCAAAATGTTGGCTGGCCTTGTGGCTCTTCTATTTCTTCAACTCTGACTTGGGATCTTAGGTTGACCTCCACAATGGTTGTACCAGTCTACATTCCCACCAGCAGTGTATCTTTCCATTTTCTGAAATCCTCTATAATCTCTTTTCCTAGGGTGTTGTAATTTTCCGTGAAAAGATCTTTGACTTCCTTGGTTAAGTGAATCTCAAGGTATTTCATTTCCCGTGGTGCTATTGTAAAAGGTATTGTTTCTAAAGATTCCCTCTCAGTGTGTTTGTTTTCTGTGTAGAGGAATGCTATTGACTTTTGAGTACTGACTTTATATATTGCTATGCTACTGAATTTCTGTATCAATTCTAGTAGCTTCTTGGTGACATTTTTTGGGTCTTCCAAGTAAAGTATCATGTCATCTGCAAATAGTGATAATTTAACTTCTTCTTTACCTATTCTTATTCCTTTTATTTCTCCCTCTTTTCTAATAGCTGTTGTTAATGATTCCAAAATTATATTGAATAGGAGGGGTGACAGAGGACATCCTTGTCCTGTACCTGATCTAAGAGTGAAAGACTTCAATTTGTCCCCATTTAGAATTATATTAACTGTTGGGTTGTCATAGATGGATTTTATCAATTTGATGTAGAGTACATCTATTCCAATTTTCCGTAGGGTTTTGAACATGAATGAGTGTTGGACTTTGTCAAAAGCTTTTTCTGCATCAATTGAGATGATCATGTGGTTTTTAGATTTCAGTCTATTAATATAGTGTATTACATTTGTAGATTTTCAAATATTGAACCATCCTTGCATCCCTGGGATGAATCCTACCTGGTCATGTTGTATGACCTTCTTGATAATTTGCTATATTCTATTTGCTACGATTTTATTGAGGATTTTTGCATCTATTTTCATGAGGGAGATTGGCCTGTAGTTCTCCTTTTTGGTTGTGTCTTTCCCTGGTTTTGGAATGAGTATAATACTTTCTTTCAGAAATGATTTTGGGAGGACGGCTTCCTTTTCCATTTCATTGAAGATTTCAAGGAGTTTAAGAATTATGCCTTCTATAAATTTCTAGTAGAATTCAGCTATGAATCCATCAGGACCTGGACTTTTCTTTGTCAGCAGTCTTTTTATTGCATTTCATATTTCATTGACTGTTATTGGCTTATTGAGAGTTGTTATATCTTCTTGGTTCAGTTTTAGTAATTTCTACCTTTCAAACAATCTGTCCACTTCTTCTCTATCTTCTATTCTGTGAGCATAAAGAATCTTGAAGTAACTATTGATAATCTTCTGAATTTCCTCTGGGTCTGTGGAAATTTCACCCTTTTCATTCCTTATTGCTTGCATTTGAATATTTTCTTTCCTCTTTCTGATGAGGTTGCCTAGATCCTTATCAACATTATTTAGTCTTTCACCCATCAACTTTTTGATTTGTGGATTCTTTGAACTGTGTTCTTCATCTGTGTATTCGGCTGTGGTTGGGTGGAACACTCTGTATATGTCCACTAGGTCCATTTGTTCCAAGCTCTGGTTCAGTTCTGCTATTTCTTTGCTAATTTTTTTGTCTAGTTGATCTATCTTTTTGACATAAGTGGGTGTTCAGGTCTCCTATTAAGATCGTGGTCTTGGTTATTAGATTTTTCATGTGCATTAAGATTTGTCTTACATAGTTGGGTGCTCCTGTGTTTGGTGCATAGATATTTATGAGTGTTGCCTCTTCCTCTTGAATTTTTCCCCTAACAAACATATAGTGGCCTTCTTTGTGTTGTTTGATCCTTCTTGGTTTGAAGTTGAGACTGTCTGAGAACAGAATTGCTACTCCTGCTTTTTTCTGAGGTGCTGCTGCATGTAGTATTGTTGTCCATTCTTAGACTTTGAGCCTATGAATATCTTTTTAAGTTAAATGTGTTTCTTGTATACAGCATATTGTTGGATTTTGTTTTCTAATCCACTGTGCCAGTCTATTTCTCTTAATTGGTGAACTGAGTCTATCTATATTGATGGTTATAATTGAAATGTGTTGACTTATGATTGTCATGATATTTACCTGCTGTTGTTTACTCTTTTTATCCTGTGTTTAATTGCTTGCCCTGTTTAGTGGGTTCCTTCCATTCTCATGGTTCATTCCATTGGTGGAGTTTGGGTCATTGTGGTCTCTCTCTAGAACATCTTTCAGTAGCCTGTGTAGAGATGGCTTTGTCATCTTGAAATTCTTTAGTTGTTATTTTTCATGGAAGTATTTCACTTCTCCATCAAACTTGAAAGAGAGTTTTGCAGGGTATAATAGTCTGGGCTGAAATTTTTTTTCATAGAGAACTTGAAGAACTCGGCTCCATACTCTCCTTGCCTTCATGGTTTATGTAGAGAAGTTGGCTGTTATTCTGATGGGTTTTCCTTTGAATGTGATCCGCTGCTTTTCTCTAGCAGCTTTCAGTATATTATTCTTGTGTTGGATTCTGGGATCTTGACTATTGTATGTCTCGGTGTGTTTTTAGTTGCGTTGAAGTTATTTGGTTGTCTATATGCTTTGGTTATCTGAATGTTGGATTGTTTCCTCATATTTTGTAGTTTTTTGCTATTATTTCTTCCCATATTGTTTTTGTATCATTCTCATTCTCATTGATGCCAATTATTCTCACATTGTTCATCTTGGTATCATCTTGCAGGTGATGGATTATTTTTTTCTGCATTCTTGTTGTTTTTAAGAGATCCTTTCTCACCTTTTCACTAGCTGCACCAGCGTCCTCACAATCTGAAACTCTGTCTTTGCTTTCACTCAAATGATTTTCTAGACTCATGATTGATATTTTTAGTTCTTCTATATCTCTTTGACTCTGATTCATGTGGTCTATTTCTTTTCTGTATTGCTCATTCCTGGAATGTGTCAAATTTCTGATCTCCTCAATTTTTTAAATCAACATCTTCTTTAGAGGTAGCTATTCTTTTACTGCAGAGTTTTTTCCAAATTGGGTTTCCTGTATATATTTCCAGTATTGATTCTCTACTTCAGATGCTATGATTTCAAAGAACTCTTTTTTGTTTCAGAAATTATTTCTGCTTTGAGTTCCTCTTTACCCTTCTGCTATTGTTTCTTTGCTTCCAACACTGTTCAATCAGATGTGTCAGCTGGAATAGTGTTCTCTGCACTTGTTCTGGGTGGGCATTGGGTTTCCCCCATACATTTTTGGATTTGATTCATTACTTCTGATGCTATGTATTCAAATATTTCTTTTTTTTATTTCAGACATTAACTCTGGTCTGTGTTCCTCTATACCTTTCTGATATTGTTCCTTTGCTTCTGTTTCCATTAATTCATTAATTTCAGCTGAGCTAGTGTTCTCTGCACTTATTGGTGGGCTTGAGGCCTGAGATTGCATTCTTCTCCTTGTCTTTGTCATTTTATATAGCCTCTGATATTTTGTGTAGAGCTTTGGTGCAGTTATAACCTTAGCACATAATGAAATTTGGGTGCCAGTCTATTAAATTTGTGATTATCCAGTTATGCTTGGCCTGGATCTATCTGTTTTGTTCAGTTCCTTTGTGCTGCAGCTCTTAGGGTACAACTCTGGGCCTGTGGTTCCCCTTTGTTTGTTCCCTGGTGTGGGGAGCACTTGGTGAGCACAGAATCTCTCCTTTTCACTCACCAGGCTGGGTGGGGATGGATCGAGTGCTTTGACAGTCACAGAAGTTCTCCCTCCCATGGCGGGCTTGGAGGCAGGGGCTCCAGGAAGTTGTTAGGCAGGCCTGTCTGGGATGGCTCAGGCAGGTCTCTGGCTAGGATGTCTTGGGGCCCGAGGCTCTGGATGACACAGAGTGAGCACGAGAAGAAGCCAAAGGCTCTCCCTCAGACTCACCACAAATTCACCGAACCAGGATGCTGAGTGTCGGGAAAATTCCCACTCGCTCGGCGGGCTTGGGGCAGGGGCTCCAAGGAGCTGTCGGGCGAGTTGGCCTTGTATGTCTCAGGCTGGTCGGTCGCTCAGTGGGCTTGGTGTTGGGGGCTCCAGGTAGCGCGGCACGCATGGGGAGACGCCAAAGGCTCTCCATCACACTCACCACACACTGACCGAACTGGGATGTGGAGAGTAAGAGAAGTTCCCACACACTTGGTGGGCTTGGGGGCAGGGGCTCTGGGGAGGTGTCCAAAAACTTTAGTTTATAAGTTGTAGTTATTACAGATGGAATTACTGTATGTGATTGTATAAAAAATTTGTTTATGACACGTGCTTTCAATTATCTTCAAGTCAGTATATATTCATAGCATATTTGATTATATAATACATGGCATTTAATATTTTTAAAAAACTGCCAAACAGATTTTGAAGGTCTGTACTGTTTTATATAACCACTATAAATCCAATTCATAAAAATTTGTCTGGGACAATCATTTTAATGTTCATTCTACAAAATGTGAATTGATATCTCACTGGGGTTTGAATTTGCTGTAATAATAAAAAATGATGTGGAACATTTTTTATTATTCCTATCAGCTATTTTATATCTTTCATAAATATTTATCTATATATGTTGCCCTTTTTAAAAAGTTGAAGTATTTATTTCTATAATCAGCTCTTAAGAGTTCCTTATATTCTCTTCATCTAATGTATGTGCTACCCATATAGGCTTCTATTCTATGGATTTTTTCTTATCTTAATAGTGCCTCCTAAAAGGCAGAGGATTTATTAAATTCTTCTTCCATTGGACATGTGTTTAATGCAAGAGAAATTTTTCGTGTCTTAAATGCTGAAGAATTTTTCTTGTGTGTCTTCCAGAAATTTTGGGATAATTT
This sequence comes from Ctenomys sociabilis, assembly GCA_004027165.1. Lineage (NCBI taxonomy): Eukaryota > Metazoa > Chordata > Mammalia > Rodentia > Ctenomyidae > Ctenomys > Ctenomys sociabilis. The sequence goes on along the minus strand of PVKA01006542.1, from coordinate 78,147 downwards.
TCATGTGTGGTACAAGGTAAGAGTCAGCGTTAAGTTTTTTTTCTGTATGGATATTCATTTTGTCCAAAATTGTTTGTTGAAAACATTTTCATTTTTCTCAATATACTGCTTTGGCATCTTTAAAAATCAATTTAACATATACATACTAGTCCATTTCTGAATACCCCGTTCCAAAAATTAAATGTCATCTCTTTCCTTGATAGCACCTATCTTAATTACAGTAGTATTACAATAAGTCTTAGACCCAGAAAGTTAAGTCTTCTTTATTCTTCTTAAGTATCACTTTGGTTTTCTAATTCTTTTATATTTTAGTCTATATACTATTCCTAAGTCTATACACATTTTAATATCAACTTATCAATTTCTACAAAAGAAGAAAGTCCTGTTATGACTTTGATTGGGATTCTGTTGTACTAATAGATCCATCTGGGGAAAAACTGACATCTTAACTGTTGCATGCATGAGCCACACTATGGAAATGCTTATATAGACAATTTTTCCACACTTAAGCAACTTGAGTATGAAAAATCCTTCACCCATCAATTCACCTTTATTTTTAATATATCTTATACATGCAAACTCACTCATTCATTCATTTGAATGTCAAGTGCTTACTGAGCTCCTTTCCAAGTTTCTGGGATGCACCGTTACACAAAGACATCAATTATTTGTCCTCTTGGAGCCGACCATGTACCCATGAGTCACAGCTCTAGTCCTTTTCTCTTTACCTAGCTTGGCTCACTCCATATTCTGCTGCTGTTAAACTTGTCTCATCCTAAGAATCTGAACTCAGGGAGTTCAAATTTGAACTTTGTTCAAAATCTTCTTCCCAGACCAAAAAAATAGGACAGAGCTAAGTGTTTCCACAACAGACTTGTTAACTTTATCCCTAGGTAAGTGATATAGACAGAAAACTAAAGCACATTATGAGATGATCAAATCAAGCCGCTGATACTTCTATACTTCAATGATTTATCATTTCTCTGTGTTGAGAGTGTTTAATATACTCCCTTTTAGCTGTGTTGAAATATATGATACACTATTACTAGGTATAGTCATCAAATTCTCTCCTCTTACCTAACTGAAATCTTGTACTTTTGACCACTTCCTCTTTACTTGACTACCTTCCAACAAGTGTTTGTTCACCTTCTAAAAATAATATTTGTATATTAATATTTTTAAAAACTGAACACATAAAAACTAAGGCCCACACATGTCATGAGACTTTGTTAAAGACAAACAGGTAGAGAGTGGCAGAACCTGGACTCAGATCTAGATCTCATCAGTATAAATTAATTTTTCTGTCCTCTAGATATGGTTGCCTCACATCCTTGCAGATATAAATATTCAGATACACGTGCATAACCTCAGAGTCTTACAGGGAAAATACATTTGTAAATTAAGCAGGCTGTTCTTCCTGCTGTGAAAAAAGCCTCTAAATGCCCCCTGTTTTGCTCTTTTAAAGCTAGTGTCCTTTTACAGCAGAGCTCCTTAGACAACCCTCAGGGGGAGTCAAGGAGCCCTCTGAGAATACATGCAAAGGCTTCTGTGCATGTATATGTGTACATTCTGGGGTACAAAGGTTTGCAGTCTGCTTGCCTCTTGAGGTGGCCTTGACTCCCTGAAAAAATTAGCAATCACCACTCTACCAAAAAACCCCCTGAGCTTATAACACAGCAAAATAATTGATCAACAAATACTTTCTTATTGTGTGCAGACAGAGAAAATCTTGGTCAGTATTTATTACCACTTAAGTAAGCAGTGAAAATCTGTAATTGGAGAGAGGGAGAGAGAGAGAGAGACAGACAGACAGACAGACAGACAGACAGGCAGGCAGGCAAAGAGACAGACAGAGACAGAGATGGAAGAGAGAGAGACAGAGACACACAGAAAGAACACATTAATAGGAGAGAAGAGAAAGTAGGAGAATCAGAGGGTCCTTAGGGTCACTTTAAGTAAATGGGAGTAGAACTGAAACCTGGAGGATGAATGGTTCCAGGATTCTTGCTCAGGGATAAAGAAGAATGAAGACTTTGTTCCTGGGGCCCAGTTCCAAATCAGTGGGGGCACAGGCAGCTGCAGATTACCATTATGTGTAGCTTGCCTGTTGTTGCACTACGAGGTCATCAGCATTCAGGTGGTCCCAGAGCATGAAGTGAAAAAGGAAAGTTACATTGAAGAGAAGATAAAAGGAGCACAGCAAGCAAAAAATACAAAATGCCTTGAGTCTATCTTGCAGACTCAAACCCACTAATCGATCTTACTGACTCTGAGTCAAGCTAACACAGGACATAACACACAGCCAGAGAAGTAGGAGCACGCTCACATTTAGAGATAATCTGGCTGTGGGACAACATGATTACAAAGAAGTCATTAAGTCTCGTAGCCTAAGAAATGGCTCACCAGCTTCATCTCCACTACCAAATCTGTATCGTCCCCTGAATGTGACTTCTATTCTATATGGATGCTAGACATATCCTTTCACCAGAGTCAAATAGGCACACTTGATATTTAAAGCAGGTTTTCTATTTTTAGTTGGTTGCTGAACATCTGTCGGCCTTTCTCCTTAATGGCCTGCTCAGTAGACAAGAGGGAGAAAAGCAGTGTAAAATCATTTTGTTGTTCAATACCATGATTAGTTTTCTCAAGTTGACAGCCAGCCTTAACAAGATTCTCCTCTTCGGGAAAGGTTCTTTTGATGGATGGTGTCCCTGTGGCTCTGAACTGTATCACAGAAGCAAGTAGAAGTGCATTTGGTAGTGAGAGAGTCTCCTTCTGTTAACTTAGGTGCAGTTAAAAAAAAAAACCCTCTTACCTCATATAGCCCTAAAGTACAAGTCCAAGAGAATAGCCCCTTCTGAACCTGAACTTGGTTACAAATAATAATCTGGAATAGCAGTCAATTTTAGTAAGTCACAATGTATTTTGGAAGAAAATAAAAGCCTTTCAAATCTCAATTACAAAACAAAAACAAGATCAAATAGCCTGATTCCCACCAAAACAGAGGAATGGTACACTCATGGAGAAATCCAGCGATTCAGATAAGCATGTGGTCGGCAAACTAAAAAAAAAAAAAGTCAACACCTAACAAATTGTCTCAGGAAATAACCTGATTTCTCTCCTGAAACCTGCAAAGAATTAGATTTTAGTAAACCTCAAATTTCTGTATAACAATATCCTGTGGTCTTGCGGGGGAGGGGGAGCCCTATTCCTTTGTCAGTTTGCCCTTTGGCCTTTGAGTCACTTAAACAGGATCAGTGACAAATTTGCTGTGCCAGTCTGTTAAAGTCAAGCTGAGAGGAGGTGTCTTGAGAGGCAATGTGGGAAACTCACTGATATGCCAGCCTGGCAAGACCACATGGAAGATTTTAGAGACAAAGACACCTGCAATTGGAAAACAGAACTTTTAAAATAGAGGAAGAGACAACAATATGCAATGTACTAATTATCGAAACTGTCCTACTGATTGGTTTTAAAACTGTCTCACTGCTATTTGTTTCTCAATAAAATTAATAAAAAATAAATAAAATAAAATAGAGAAAGAAATCCTGTATTTTTATCTCTCTGTTTCTACTATATTCAAATATTCTCTATCTCTGTTGTCTCTGTCTCTGTCTGTCTGTCTGTCTGACTCTCTCTCTCTCTTGCTGTCTCCCTTTCTCTCTTTACCTCTATCTATCTCTATGTCTTTGTTACATGTACCCTGTAAGGTTTACAACTGCATGGGTGAACAATTCAAATACAATTTGAAAAGATTTTGTTAGTAAACAAAACTTCTGGAGCTTTTTGGAAATACATTCCTCAAGTTTTTGTACATGAAAACTAGCACAGATATGAAGGCATGGTTCCAATACAACTAATCATAAAAATATTTAAGACATAAAATATGAAAAAAAATAGAAAAATTACCCATACATGAGTTTCTTAATGATGACATGTTAGCAATTTGTTGTTGTTGTTCCAGGGACTGAACTCAAGACTTTGTGCTTGCCAGGCAGGTGCTTATGCTGCTGAGCTATATCCCTGACCCATAACAAATTTACATAATATAATTGAGTTTGGGGCAAAACAGCTATTGAAAAATGACATGTGATTAGGTTATCTCACACTAAGAGTGCCTGATGCCATGGTTTCTAGATAAAACTATCTCATGATCCCACTATGTACTGTCACAACCCATCACTTATTTCAATGCACATTCACAGAAACCCTACCATGTGCCAAAAATTTTCTACCCATTAGGAATATAAAAGCTCTGCTGTCTTATTTCAGGTCATCTCTAGTTCACTGAGGATGAAGCCTTCAGATATTTTGGCAAGACCTTTCTTCTCTAGCGCCCACGTCTCAGGATCTGAGCACACGTGATAAGGAAACACACCTTGTCTTCATCGGCAATTGTTACTAATTGAGCAATGAGTTGAACAGCAAACTGTGTTCATCAGCTTTCCTTTACTAGTACAAAACCTAAAGGATAAATATGTATTTGACTGACAATTTCAATCCAGTTGACTGGATGTGAGGCTGAAACATCAGGGAAGAGGGGTATGGTGGAAGAAAGACTCCTACCTCATGGCAGCCTGGAAACATGGACAGGAAAGAGCCAGAGAGAAAGGAAGGGCCAAGGCCAGAACACAGTCTTCCAGGGCACAGGGCTAGTGACCTACTTCTCTGGACTAGGCCCTTCCTCCTACAGGCATATTCAGCTATGATCTCTTCTGTACAGTAGCCCATGGATGAACATGGAGCCCCATGACCTAGCCAACTTCTAAAAATGCACCTCTGGATGCATAAACTTTTGAGAGATACTATTCATCTAAAGCATAACACAAATGCTACCACCAATGTCGAATGGAATAGTTCCAAATAGTGGTTAGATATATCTATAGATCTATATTTATATCTATACTGTCTATATATATAATAATGACAGAGTGAGTCACATGTCAAAGGTCCCAAAGGTCACTCAGTAAGTGACAGAGCTGGGGCTCAATCACTTATCTAAGTAATCCTATAATATATGTACTCTATAGTATATATACTTGGTTGTTCCACTTAAGTTGAGTGCTTTGTCTTAATCTTGTCTTTCCACAAGGACTGTGTGATAGACATGACAGCCATTTCTGCCTACTGAAATAATTATTCCCTCTTAGTTATTTCAGAAAGTCTTCCCCTGCAATTACCCACTTTCTACCATGACAGCTATTCTCAAGCTAATCCAGATTCCACACAAATAAAAATGTTGGCCAGCTAACAGGAAACTGTCAGGATTAACAGCCACCGGACTGATGAGGGAGCCATGTTTAATAGTTTGGAAGTACACACATCTTTTGGAGATCAAGCCCAAGGCCTCATGTGTACTAGGCAAGCAAGCATCGTACTATTGAGCTATGTTCTCAGCCCCAGAAATCCATATCTTTGGCAAAAAAGTCATTTATTTTTATAGAGTTTAATTTGAAATCAGTAAATTTTAAATAGCATTTGACTTTTTCATTGGCTCTCAGCTTGAACTTGCCAAAGAAACTTTATTTGAAAGTTTTCAACAGTTTCATCAAGCTTTAACTGATATTCCAAAAAAGTCTATCTAATGTATACAGTTGATGAGTTTAGATATATGGCGACTTTGGACCCCAAAAGTTATCCCCTCAGTCCAGGTAATGCCCGAGCACCTGCGAATTTTCCTGTGCCTCACTCCACCATTTTGCTGTAATAGCATCTAGAGCTTGCTGTAAGCTCGAAGCTTCTCACAAATGTTTAGAATTATTAAATGCTATATACTGACAAAACAAAATGGAACAAAATTTTCACTTAATAAAATATTCATGTGCTGCCTGACAAAAAGTCTTTGTCAAGAAGGTCGATAATTGGAAATGAATGAGATAAGCATGACGGGGGAGCACACTAGATGGATCCCGAGTAGCAGGGATTTCTTAAGTGATGGATGGTGAATTGTTTAACATCTCATTGTTGTGCACATTCAGTTAGGACATTATTGATTCAACTTGTTATTAACTTCAGCTTTAAAAACTAGACAACCGACTGGGTTGTGGTCAACTTTAGGTAAAGAAAAATCTCTCAAGAAGATAAAAAGCCACAAACTGATCACAGTTGATTTGTCTAATTTTTCTACCTTTGGATATAAATAAATCAACTTGATAGTTCAATCTTGATGAAAGATCTAGTTTTTCTTATAATAAAAAAAATAGTGTTTATTTTAAATAGAGGTGTCATCATTGTTTGATTTTATGCAACGCACAGTGCTGTTTGGAGCAGGGAGTTGGTTGATGAAGCTCTTAAGAGAGAAAAAGCAGTTATGTTCAGAATCTGGAAATGAAATTGTCCTGGTTGCATCCACTACCTGCTTCTAAAGCCAGTGAATGTGAAGTTCCGTATGGCACGATTTCTTACACAAAGTTTCATGTACAAAACAAAGAGATTAATGAAAGGAAGTCCATTAATATTCACTTGAAATAAAACTACATATAATTTAAAGGAGATAATAAAATGCTAGCCTATTAAGGCTTCCTGTTTTACTTTAAAAAGAGGATGCTTTAGAATTTTCTTTTTATGCCCCTCAACTTTCACATCTTGCATTGAAGGAGTTTTTTCATTTTCTCTGTGGTGATATAATCAAAGGAGAACTATATGAGAAGCCTGATAATTTCAGAGTGTTCATTTCAAACCATTAAAGCTGAATTGCATAATTTCTTTTCTAAAGATTGTAGCTCTCCAAAAATGAACAGATGAAAGGTCTCAGCTCTCAAGGATACTTGCTCATCCATTTATACAAATAACCTATAATAACATGCATTCTAAGACTATTTATTTTTCCTTTAGTATCTTGAAACAGTATGAATTGATGCAGTCTAGATCAACTATTAAGTCCTTCCACTGCTTGCCTGCCTACCGCTGGGTCAGCACTAGAGCTTTATAGAGCTGCATTACTGAGCCGCAGCATTACCCAGCAATGATCATCATATGAAATTAGATTCTCCATCAAAAACAAAATTTTTTGTGGTTGAAATTACGATTCTTGGTGCAGGCCTCCAGCTCGAGCATCAACATTGATGCAAAATTGATGAAACTTCCAAGTGAAATTGCATTGTTTGATCTTCACAGCCCTGGAATAACATAGCCTAAAGCTACAGTTTCTGTAAACTTACTTTGCACAAACGACTTAGCCAGTACGGTTGTATTGACATAGAGTGCCCATGAATGACATTAGGGCTACTTAGAAAAAAGACAAAATAACAGCAAAAGAATGCAGCAATTGGTTCTGAAAATTACCTTTTTCCAGTGAACCTCTCTGAAAAATTACCTTTTTCTGCTGAATCTCACTCAAAAATTACCTTTTCCAACTGAAGCTCTCTCAAAGTGCCTTGATGTTAAGCAATATAGTTTTAAGTTGAAAATGTCACAAGGCCATGAAAAGAAATTGATAGAAAATTTCAGGGTTCCTTGTTGATATTTGAAGCAGCCTGTGGATTTTTGTTCTTTAACGCAGATCTGCTCTGCTGTGCTACCACTTTGATTTCTGTATTGCCAAAAACAGCATGTTCCTAGGCTTAATGGCTTCAGAGAGAAGTGTATGAAGATGATTTTAGTTATTGCTGCCGAGGTTCTGTTACCAGTAGGAAATTGGTCAACAAATGTTTTAAAAAATCTTCTCCATTCACTGTGGAACTTTTAAAAGTGAAACAAAATTTAGAAGTTTCTTTATCCTTTAAAAGAAACTATAATTCTATGTACTACAATACCCTTTTAGAAATTTTGTATTTGCTGGGAGATTTTCTTCCTTTTTCTTTTCTTTCTTTTTCTCCTAACAGAAGGAGTTTTTATTTCTTCAATCAAAGAAGGCATCCTATGTCTTTGAAGAAGCATTGGGCAGGACTCCCAGAGAACTGAGTTTTAGCTTTAGCTCTGTCCTTTGCAACAGAAAGACCCAGGGCAAGTCTGTGGACTAAGGAAATGGACAGGATGGTGCCAGAGATTCCTGCCAACTCATACAGTTAGTCTTTTTAGTCCAGATTTAGAGGCAAAATGTCTTAACACTGGTTATTGTTTTGTTATTAGCACTGTTACTAAAAGAAAATCCATAAGAGGTGTGTGTGTGTGTGTGTGTGTGTGTGTGTGTGGTGTGATGTGTACTCCAAAAAACAAAGAAGTGCTTTCCATTCTGGGACACTTCCAGTATGATCTCTAACAACAGAGGACAGGTCTCAATGGGATAGAGCTAGTTACAGCATCTGGGAAACTGTCAAAATAACTGACTCTTGCTTGCCAGTGAAACATAATTTTTCTCTTGCTTGATGGTTTTCTTTTTCTTGCTCCTTCACCAGCCTCTCTGCCCATCCATCTTCCCTCCAGCCTCAGTGTTTCTTCTGTGCCCCATTTTATTGGTGCTTTCCCTTTTCTTTGTATCTTTACTTTCAAGCCTTTAAGTTCTCCTTGACTCCCCCTACAAGTACTCCATGGTAGAACTGAAGATTAAGATTTGATCAACTGCTATAGTTTATCAATCTTCAATCTTTTTCAGTTCATGAAGTAATAAGAATTGGAAGTGAACCAAATGGCCATTTCCACTATTTATTATTGACCAAAATCAAAATTCTACCAAAGTTGAAGTAAAAATTTGAAATATGAGAATCCCTAAACTTTCTATTTTTTCATTGTAGAAGAAAGGGTATACAAATCTAGATGGAAGAAAGCAAGAAAGAACTTCCTCTTCCCTTCCCTTTCCTTCTTTCCTGACATTCCTTTCATATGGAGTTGGATTAACTTCTTTCACTTTGCTTTCATGGTTCAGGGTCCCCAGACCCCTATTCTTATTGGTTTCATTTTACTTGGTTGAATATATAGAACAGAAACATGTTTTCAAACATACAAATATATATGTATTAATATGTATCATTGTGTTCAAGTACATTATTTTCAGGCCCCGCTTATCAAATTGATAGCCAAGAATCAAATACACTCTAGTAGCCCCAAGCAATTTGGTATCCATATCTTGGAACTAAGGATCTTCAGATAAATGGTTGATTTGGGATTGGGTAGGATAGATACATGAGGATTCTGGGATATCTAAATATGTCAGAGCAAGGCACTGAAGAAGAAGAAGAAGAGGGATAAAAAGGAGGACGAAGAAAGGAGGAAGGGAAGGAATAAGATGGACAATAAAGAGAAAGAAGAGTAAGGAAAAAAAAAGGAAGAAAAGAAATAAAACAAATGAGGACTCTTGCTTAGAGTGTCAAATTCTGATTTATATTCTCTAACTATCATAGAAAAAATTATTCCAAGAAATCATCATCCAATTGATAATATATTGGTCTGCCTCCATTCAGTTTGAACAGTGAGAGGTTTGATTGGCTCATGGCTTAGGAGGATTCAGTCCATACTCGGCTGGTTCCAAAGAAGAACATTATGGTAGAAAGAACTAGCAGAGGAGTGCTGCTCACCTTCATGCAGCTGGAAGCAGAGCACAGGGGAGGGGTGGGAACAATAAATATCCTCTAATCCACTGCAGAGCATAGTGCCCCTGTGATGCGATCACCTTTCCTGGAGTCTCTTAATCCAGTCAAGTTGTGAAGCTTACCCTTCACAACTACTAAATCAAGGGAGAAATTTTAACAAGGAGAATGATGTTTGCATGTCTGTAAAATTTTTCCCTCACAGATTGGTTTTTTAGGTGTAAGAGAGAAGGTCAGTAATAATATTATATAGAAATCGAAAACGTCTTTCCTGGATGATTAGAATTCATCTCACAGTGAGGCTATCTGGACACTGTGTGCGAGATAGGTCTCCACAAGAAGGAAATAGTATCACCTCCATAATATTATGCCTGAGAATGGAGAAAATGAATGCATTCATGATAAATATCAGAAGAATGAAAATGAAGAATATCCTGTTTAAAGAGTAAAAGGGGAAATACATCCTTCAAAACATGAAGGTCATCCTTTCTGATTACTCACAGCTCTCCTTGTCAGCTAGAAAATGTGGGTTTTAGTTACCTACCATGCTGTGCATTTCTGTGCTTCTGTGACTATGCCCACACTTCTGGAGACAAATGGCAGGACAGAGGGAAGAGTTTGCCCCACCGCATCGGGATCACAGTTAGACATGTCGGAGAGGAAAGGGCTCTGTGCTCTGAGTGTTAGTCCCCTGGGGCTCTCATTTCAGTCTCTGCCACACTTGCTAAGAGGTTGCTTGAGGGCTGGGAAGTGAAAGGACAAGGAAAAAGGGGGCCAAAAAGTAAATGTCATTTTTCTCAGATAATTAGGAGCTTTTCCTGCTCTTTTGAGTTAGAAATAGAGTTGCTCCTGAAATTTGCTCCTGCTCAGCTGATGGCCATTTCTGAGTTTGAAGTTGTGTTCAGCTTAGGCAAGGAGATATGGAAGGGAGAAATGGTAAACTCACTGTCAGTTGGGAGACATTTCACATTCTGATCTTCCTCCCTGATCTGCTACTATTTACTTTCCAGAGCCCTAAAATAGCTACTTCAGGCATTCCATGCAGCTTTTATAGGTATAGACTGAAGGAAGGAGATAGGAAAGTACCCTTTTGTCATCTTACCCATAATAGACATGGTTTATATATATTTTTATGTTGATTTTTAATTTAATTATGGTCATAATACGTACTCATAATAATCCAGTATTTGAAATTTAATTAATAAGTTTCTAGCCATTAGCATATAATCTTTATTGGTGAACAATGTGCCTTTGAAAAATAATGTGTTATAAAATTATTGTGTCTTATGGTCTATAAATGTGAATTAGGTAAAGCTGACTGATAATGTTATACATATCTTTTCTATATCTTTCTAAATTGTTTTTGTTCATTTCCTTTCTGTTCATGAAAGAACAGTATTAAAATCTCAAATGGGATGAAAGATTCATCTATTGTTCTCTTTTAATTCTTTCACTTTGACATCATGTAACTCCGTTGTGTCCCAAATTTTCTGATCAAGGAGATTATGGGGCCACAGAGCAACGTGATTGATGATGTAGAGTGTGCCTAAGGAGAGTCACATGGGGAGAAAACATCCTCTCAGGCTTTCACAGAGAACAAATCGGTCAAGCAGTGGCTGTGATACCCACATGGCTGACACTGACAAAGGATATACAAACTGCAGTATGGGGTTACAGGATAAATCCTGAAGGGACTTGACTGACCTTATCAGATACAAAGTTACATTTCTTATTATATATAGGTCTTGCTTTATCTTGGTCTTAGCCATCCAGCAGAAAAGTATAAAAGCCATACTTGTATGCTGAACTGTGAAAGGCTCAAGTCAACAATTTCTGACATTGCCAGTCCTATGGGTAACCCACCACTATTATGGACTACTGGACTATATTGGATTATTTTACTGATTCACACATCTACAATATTTAAATGACAATGGAATACCCATCTTTGACAAAACTAAACAAAAAAAAAGGAATACAAAGGAAGGACCATTATGTATCTGTATATACAAAATAGGATGACATGCAGCTACTTTCTCTTAATTCAGTGAGAAGAAAGATTTGTACTAATACTGTTTGGACAGGATATCATGTCTGCATCTTGTACTATGAATAACCACTAAGAAGATAACAATATGCAATGTATTAGTTATTGAAACTGTCCTATTAATTTGTTTTGAAACTGTCTTATTGCTATTTGTTTCTCAACAAAATTAATTTAAAAATTCTTCCACTTTGTGTTTTATGTATTTTGAAACTTTCATTAGGTAAAGGCATGATTATCACTGTGCAGCCTTCTTCATGTGTTGAATCTTTTTAAATATAAAATATTCTTCCTGTCTTCAGTGCTACTTCCTTCTTTGAAATGTTTCCTGATGTGGGTATTTTGTACTTTTGCTCTTTATGTATTTGTTTCCTTTTTAAAAGTGTATCTCTCAGAGACATACTATATTTGTGTCTTGGGATTTGTTGAAATCTGACAATGTTCATTTTCTTAAATTTTATTTATTTTTAATGCTATCTTATATTTTGAATGCTTAAGCCATTTACCTTTAATATAACTGATATGGTTTGCTTCCGATTATTATGTTTTCCACTTGGTTCATTTGTGTAATTCTTTGTTTTTTCTTTCCAATTTTTCTGTATTTAATTACAGATATTTTAGCATTCTGATTTAAGATATAGTAGTATGCATGCTGCAAGGTTCCCCCATGGGCTAGGCAAGTGCTACATCTTTGAGTTTTGAACTTTTAGATTAAAAATAAATAGACAAATGATACAGCATCCTTAATAATCTGATATTAGCTGTCTTGCTAGCCTTGTTTTCTATCAGCTTCTTTTCAGCCCCCTCACGCTCTGCCCTGTACTTTCTTCATTTTAAACTTCTCACTGGGTATGTCATCACCATGCCACATAGACACAAGTGAAGTGAAAGTCTAGCCTGTACAACTCGCAATGCACATTTGATGACATGGTGTGGGCAGCAAGTGTGGACCAAGGACATTAAAGGTCCTCAGCTCCAATCCACCTATTTCCCCCCAGTGTTAGTAGGGAAGTGTTCACAAGCTGCTGCAGCACTTCTGGTTTTTGCAATGTATACATAAAGGAAAAACACACCTCTTGTGTTTAGCAGAGTCATATAATAGAGAACAAAAATAGAAATAGCTACTTAAGGCTTTTCAAATGAAGTTGATTAAGGCTTTTTATTTTCAGGAGTATACTATGACCAAAAAAGAACCTGGATATCTCTGTGGTTACTGTATTACCCCAAATATATGGAAGTTCTTGTAGATCTTCAAAGGCTTAGAGTGAAAAAAGAATAGGAGATAAAGAAAAAGGATCCATACATGACCAAGACAGAGACATTTCTTGAACTAATTTTGGAATATAGTTTATGCTAATTCTCTGATAGAAAAGTCAAGAGGAGAGGCAAAAGGTGGTTATAGCATTCCTCATAGATCATATCTGTATCTATATTTATTTCTATATATTAATTTAATCATATATTAAATTATGTATTCTTCCCTTACCATGCTTTTTTGTCCTGCTCAACTAGTATTTTACCTATCAAAGTCTCAGGGTTTTACCCAACCTAAATCAAGTTGATCTCAATTATTAATGAACTCTTGACTATGTTAGTCTGAGTAGATCAGCTGGCCAGAGAAAAATATACAAATGAGACTTAATCCTATTTAGGCACACACAGCTTATATTTGATGCTTCTTGTACGTGGTTCTCTCCCTGCCTACCCAGTACCTTCTCCACCTCCGAGGTTGCATTGCCTCTCTTCGTCATAAAGATTTACCTTTATGTTCTAGCCTGTGCTGGTCCCCTCATAGACAGTGTCAAGTATGTTGTTATGCCTTCTCCAGCCCACAACGCTGTGCTCTAACATCTTCGGAGTTCTTCTCACTTACACCGGAGGTACCCACTTCTGTCCTTGTTTCCCTCTACTCTGTGAGCCCCTGCACAGCACCTATTGCAGTGCAGGGGAAAAGAAAAAACATAAAGGACAGATAAAGAGCAGGAAGGAAGAGCACTATGTTTGCTCAATAGAGAATAGTTTTAAAAAACATTTTTTATTATCTCTGAAATAAGGTTACACCTAAGGACTTCCTGTCTGTTGCAGCTGACGCCTCCGTAGCAACCACCACGTAATTGTCACTGCCCATAAGCACCTGAACTTGCTCATTTCACATAGCATGCCTAGAAGAAGACCCATTCCAAGTCCTTTCCACGAAGGAGCATAAAACCTTATGGCTGTCTGAAAAGCCCTGCTGTCCTTCTCCCATAAGCTCCAGAGGCAATTCCACAGGCAAACTCCAGAGATGCCAACTGAGCAATCTTTTTAAGAAAGGCTGCTGATAGAACAGCATAGAAATAAATGCTGACTTTGGTTTCCAAAAGTTAAATAGGGACTTTAACAATCTTCCTCTCATGCACAGATATGTGAAGAAGTTCAATAATACCTTATCCAAGTTATTTTATTTATAGGTTCCACTCTGGATATTTGCAAGAGTAAAATGTGACTTTTATAAATACACACTGTAATCAAATAGGGTTTTTAAAAAATCTCAAAATGCATGACTAAAACTGTGTATTAGAAGGAGAAATTTGGCTAGTTTGTAAATTAGTATCTTACAAACAATGGTGAAACAGATAATATAAACGTATAAATAGTAAAATTAATAGTAAGAGGAATTTTACAAAGCTGATGTAAAATAGGAGACCCTTAAATAAGGCAAGTTTTGCTAAATAAGAATCTTCCTATTCAAAATGATTTCTGTTATTATTTTCTGTAACAAATTGTGCTGAACCGAGGGAGGAGCCTGAAAAATAATCTTTTTGAAAATAGATACATGATCATAGCAGTTCTAATGAATGAAAAACATTTTAAGTTAGCTAGCATTGTTGGGTTTCTCAAGAGAGGCAGTATGTTTGCTAAAAAGCACTACCATTATTTTCACTATTCAACACTTGGGACTGTTCCCATTTAATGTGAAAAGCCACACAATCACAACATCTACATTGCTGAATTTCTCCCATTTTTAATTTAGTGAGAAAAACACATGACAAACATTTTCCCTGGAAACTCACAATGGCAGAACAGACACATTTCCTAGTTTAATCATTCACAAACACAAAAACTTGCATGTTGGTGGAAATAAACATAGTAAGATAGTAGTTAAAGGGTCTTTCGAACAGGAATAAAAATCTAAGCACCACTTATATTTAACATGAGTATTTGACACTACATGAAGACAAGCCATATGGGCATAGGTGCTCAGGCAAGATCTTTCTTACAGTAATTAATTATGTTTTCTGAAGTTGCTTTTCTCTGTGACCTTAACTAGCCACGAGTTTCTAAAACATGCTTAGTAGGCATTATTCAAAGTCCAGATATAGACTGCTGCTTCTTTCTGTGGTACCAAAAAAAAAAAAAAACAAAAAACAAAAAACAAAAAAAACAAAACAAAAAAGCACATGCCAGGAGAACACCCATCTCTGACAGGACTAAACAAAAAAGGGGATACAAAAGAAGAACCATTTTGTATTTATATATACAGAATAGTTAGGATAGATATACAGCTACTTCCGCTTAATTCCATGAGAAGAAAGATTTGTATTAATAGTGTTCGGACAGGATATCCTGTCTGCTTCTTATACTATGGATAACCACTAAGAAGATAACAATGTAAAATGTATTAACTACTGAAAATGTCCCATTAATCATCTTTGAAACTGTCTCATTGATATTTGTTTCTTAATAAAATAAAATAAAAAGAAAGAAAAACACAACCTAAATCTCACACCATAAATAGAAAACTGTATCTAATGACTGTCTGACATTGAATAGCAGGTAGTTCAAAATGTGATTCCCAAGACAGAAAGAAACAGGAAAAGACAGTATAATCACTTTGGCTGGCTGCTTCAAACGAATTTTCAGACTATGGAGACTAAGAGAAGGAATCAAAGACAGCGCTGAGTTGAAGCCGAGAGCTGAATTAAGGGAGACTGAAATGCCAGAGGGTAGGAAGGGACAAGTAGCAAAACAGCTCCGGAAATTAGTCTAAGAATGCCCTGTGTCTTGATTTTTTGGTAGGCCATGTGTGTAGGGACCAGATTTTCACAAGACTGGCGAAGACACCAGTGGAGTTGCAAGCTGAAAAATTCCGAAACCCATACAGGGCGGGGAAATGTTCAACTTCCAAATAAAGCAGAATCCTTGGTGTTCACTTGTGATATTCACAGAGGACTCCCTTGAGGTCATACCTTAATAACAGGGATGTATTATCCATAGATGCAAGAATATCCCATCACTACCTAGGAGATGTTGGTTAAAAGTAGACCTAACAGAGGTGGGACAGGTTTTGAAATAATTTGGTTAACCTGCAAGTAGCTTCACTTGATAAAACAGAAGTCACTGATTTGCAAAGGAGACAACCACCAAAAGTAGCATTTACAGTGTTCCAGATTTAGTAAAAAATTAATAGAACATTCCAAAAAAACCAGGGAAGGATGAAAAGAAGTCAAAAGAAAAGATCAACAAATGGAAAATGCTGCATTTATGGAATGCACAAACCATGCTAACACATAGACACAATAAGCATAGGAAAAGTGGATATAGAGAAAACCAATAGAGACTTTTAGGGATGAAAACTAGAAATAAAAAATTAAACTTTAGATATGGTGGAAAATATTACTGCATTTCATGACCTAGAAATAATAGTTATGCAATGTAAAGCATATAAAGAAAAATAGAGAATAAAATAAACAGCATCAGTGATCTATGTGACAACAAAAATGATGTAAGGGAGCATGAAAATTAAAATCTTATGCAAAAGCACAGAAAAATAACCAAAATCTCTTCAGGTTTATGTTCTAAAATTAATTTTATTGAGAAAGAAATAGCAATGAGACAGTTTCAAAACAGGTTAGTAGGACAATTACAATAATTAATACATTGCATATTGTTGTCTTCAGAGTAGTTATTCAGAGGACAAGATGCAGATGTGATGTTTTGTCTAAGCACTTGGTACAAATCTTTCTTCTCATTGCACTAAGAGAAAGTAGCTGTATAGCTACCCTACCTATTTTGTATATACATATGTATTCTTTTTTATTTCAAAATGGTCCTTCATTTATATCCCCCTTTTTGTTTAGTTTTGTCAGAGATGGGTATTCCTCATTTCAATCTTCATAAAAATTATGAAACCAAAGGTCCAGGAAGTTGAACCACTAAACACAAGGAACAAAGAAAACCACAGGGCAAATAATAATTTAATTAATGATCACCAGAAGAAAAAATATTAAAAGTATGCAGATCAGTCAGGCAACATAAAGAAGCGAAGCTAGGAAGCCAGGGTGGGCCGAGCTGGCCAGATTCTGGGTGTACGGATGCTCACCTGTGAGCCCAGTGCTGGGGAGCCTGACAGCAGGCGGACCTGCACAAGTCTGAGCTGCGTAGTGAGTCTCTGCAACAACCAAATGCATAAAAATAAATAAAGTAAAATTATGTTTTCATAGAGCAATTTGAAAAAATTATAATTGTGAATATTTGGGTAAATATAAGATTTTTCTCAGGTTAAATTTCAAATGATAATAGTTAATGCAAAGATAAGAATACAAGACATGGGACACATACATAGTAGAATGTATGACAATCCAACAAAAGAGAAATTGAAGTAAACAGTGGTAAGGGCTTTGTACTTTACGTGACATGATACATAATTTTTTTTTAGAAGTCACTTAAAGATATAAATTGTAGAGCAATGACGCTAATTATAAATACAGTAACAATGGCCAATGCTTGGGACAAAATGAGATACTAAAAATACTTAATCAAGAAAAGGTAGAAGAGGAAAACATGAACAAAGGAAAGACAGGAATAAAAGAAAAAGAGGAAAATGGCAGTTGTAGACTCAATCATATCATAATAGTATTAAACAGAGATGGTCTAAACATTGTAGATTTATTAAATTAAATCAAAAAGCAAGATCAATCTATATGGTACCTACAAGAAATTTACATATAAAGGCACAGATAAGATAAAATACAAAAATGTTTTCTTCCATACAAACAATAGACACAAGAAAGATGAATCAGAACTACTATTATCAAAGGACACTTCAGAAAACTGAGAAACTAGTGAGCAAGAAAGAGGCACTTCCTAATGACAAAGGAGACGCATCAATAAAGATGTAATTCTAAATGTGTATGTACACAGTGATAGAACTTGAAAGTAGGCAACCCTAAAAATGTACAGACTTGTACAAAAAATATACACTTATGACTAAAGATTTCAGTGTTATCCTCAGTAATAGGCCAAAATTCAGTAAGGACACAGAATTTTCAAGCAGCACCATCAAGCCGAGGGACTCAGTTAGCATGTGCTTACCACGCTATCCAACAGGAGAGCACAAGCTTCTCAAGCACACTTGGAATGTTAAGCAAGATGGGCCACACACTAGGCTGTAAGATGAACAGCAGGAGATCTACGTATCCTACAGTCATACAGAACAAGTTTTATGGCCATGATAAAATTAATCCAAAATCCATGGGAAAACACCTAGAAAATTCCAAATATTTGGAAATTAAACATAATATTTTTAAGTAATTCATGCACCAAGAAGCAATTACAAGGGGAATGAAAAGATATTTTAGCTGAATGAAGACAATACAATGTATCAAAATTTCAGTGATGTGCCTAAAACTGCACGATGTGGGATTTGCTGGTTTAAACTTTTGTATAAAGGGAAAAATTACTGAATCATTCATCTGAGCTCCCATCTTCATTTATTTTTATTATTTTATTTTTCATTACAGGGTGCTCAGGGTCTCACTACTAGATCTGACTTGTAGTGATCTGTCTGTTTGTAGCCTCCCTAGAGCTGGGATTACAGGGGAGCGTCACCACACCCAGTCTCAATTGCCATCTCACAGGAGGCCTGGGGGATTGAACTCCAGGCATCTGTTTGCAGGCACTTTAATCCTCTGAGCTATTTGGCCAGCCCTTGAGCTCTCCTCTTCAGAAGTGAGGAAAAAAAGAACAGATTAAACCCAAGTAAGTAGAAAGAAAGAATCAAAGTAACAAATGAATTTCATGATATAAAAGATAGAAAAAATATACAAAAATCAATAAAGCCAAAAGCTGTTCTTTGAAAAAAGTGAAGAAAAATGAACATGTTATAAGCATTTATTAACAAATATAAAACTAAAAACTATATTTTTCTTCATCCTAGTTAGCCTGCTCTCAAGAACCAAGAAAAACTTATACAGAAAATACACACATATGACTAAAGATTTCAGTGTATTCATATTAAAGAGGTAAAAGTTTCTGTTCACAGATAAGAAAAAATGTAAATTATAGATCATCCAAAATCATACAAGCAAATAAAGAAGCTCCTAACACTAAGAAGTGCATTAGCAAAATTACAGAATAAAAATTCAATTTACAAAACTCAAAATTATTTTTATTTATTTATTCATTTATTTATTTTTTGCCTTTTTGAGACAGGGTCTCACTATGCAGTTCAGGCTGGCCTTAAGCTCACTTTCAGTCCTCCTGCCTCAGCCTCCCAAGTGCTGGGATTACAGGCATGCGCCACCACGCCTGGCTCAAAATTATTTTTATTTAATAAAATAATTATTTTTATATTTGAGTACCAGATAATGAAATAGCACTAGATAATGAATATGGAATTTGAAAGACACCACTTATGGTAGGATCAGTTTATGCACAATATCTAAATACTGACCACCACAATCCATTTCTGACAGTTACTAAAGAACAAGATAAAAAACAAAAAGAACAAGATAGCTTGTTTCTGTGGATTGAAAGATTCACTGGTTTCAAGATACTAGTTTTCTCCAAACCTATCTATAGGTACCATGCAATCCCAATCAAAATGGCAGCAACCCTTAAAAACAAACACATTTTATTGGAAGTTGTGATGATGTTACAGGATTTGAGGTGCTGTAAAGTTACATAAAGGTAAACAAAGACATCAAGGGAACAGAATAAGATATGCAAATTAAAACAGCCCATTTATAATAATCTGATTTTCCAACAAAGCGACCAAGAAAATTGGATGGGTAAAGGATAGTCTTTTCAAAAAATTGTGATGAAAAATTGGATATCTATGTGGGAAATACATACTTCTGTACTTCACACAATATACCAATACTGACATGAGTTGGGTCACAGGTCTATACATTAGTACTAAAAATGTGTAAGTTTCTGGTAAAATCACTGGAGAGACCTTGATGTTCTTCCAGTAGGCAAAGATATATTGTTACCATCACACAAATGAAATTTATAGAAATGTTGAGTTCAGCTTCTCAAAATTGAGAATTTTTGCTCTTCAAATGATGCCGTTAGGAAAATGAAAAGATAGACTACAGACTGATGGAAAATATACTACGAATGCCTTACAAAAAGATTTAGATGTAGAATACTGTATAATAATATGCTATAATGAAGATTATCAAGATACAAAAATGGGCAAAATGTTTAATCAGAAACCTTCAAAATAAGATATAATAAAAGAAAAACTAATAAAAGAAAAAATTTAACATCATTAGCTATCAACAAAGTGAAAATTAAAACTGTGTTCAGGTATAAGTCACATGTACTAGAGCACAAATGACAAAGACTGACAGTGGTAGGTGCTGGGAAGGACACACGTTCACATACTGCTGCTTGGCATGTAAAATTGCATAGCCTCCAAGTAGTAAGTTTAGTAGTTTCCGATAAAGATAAATACACACCATATAAGTCAGCACTCCCATTTAAGAATGTGCTAGAGAGCATTAAAAATATATGATCACACAAACAACGATGGAAAAAATTAATTTTCTTCATTTTTAATATCTCCCACTTGAAGCATCTGTACTGTCCAGGAGCAGGTGAATAGATAGCCATAATGCACTGCATCCATACGATTAAATGCTACTCCACAGTGCAAAGAGATTAACTGTGGACAGGCTCCGTAACACAAGCTCATGTCAAATTATGTTGACTGAAAGATGATTCAAAGGGCTTATACAACATGATTATATTCATGTGAGACTTAATAAAAGATAAATCTAGTTTATACTGACAGAAAGTAAAACAAATTATAGGGGGAACACAAAACCATTTCTTTTTTTGAGATGATAAAAACAGGTATCTTGATTGAGTAGTGGCTACATGAGTGTGTAAATTTACCAACTCCTTCCTCCTTATTCTAGGTAATGTGGTCTCAGCCATTACTCCTAGTGCTGCAGCATTTCTAGGAACAGAACAGAAGACTATTTGGCAATATACCATGGAAGCACTTTCTTTCCTTTTTTTGGCTCAGGCCATCCTGAGGGTTGGGCTGGTGTGGTGCCGGGGATCAAACGGCAGTCCCATGCACCTTCCTAAGTTCCCTAAGCAGGCACTTTAGACTGCTGAGCTATCTCATTGGCCCTACAATGGAAACACTTTCCAAGAAGAACTGCTTTACCGAATCATTGAAGAGTAAGGAAGTGTGACACAAGGGACAGGCATTGATGATTAGCATTACAAATTCCTAGTATCATAGAAAATACATTTTTATATAATGACTGTTTTCTGATAGTATGCCTAGAACAACTTTAGATTTTTCTAGTACTATTGGGAAAGGGGAGCATTTTTCCCCCTTGAAATTCTGCTGCTTAAACTTGGAGGAGGTGGAATAGAAGTTATTTTCTATGGCTGTCATTATTTGACTAGTGTTAACTTTACCAAATTTAAGTTGAAAAACTCAAATGTTGACAGTCTCTGCCCACTAGCAACAATGCCACATCACTATCTGGATACAGAGAATACTTAAGGATGTAACTGTGGCAGTGCAGGTCCATATCAAACCTGGAAGTACATGCATCCGACAGCCCTATCACATTCAATACCCCCACAGTAATATGTGCTACCTAGAGAAGAATTGGAGAAACTTCTAATGGGAATTATAGAATTCATTTTTAAAAAAGTAATCCATACCTCACAACTGCTGTGACCACCAGAGAATATGATTACATGAAATTCAGGATATAACACGTTATCTCTGACACCAGAAACTAAGTAAATGATACAAACACTTCAGAAAGGAACTACAAGCCAGGAGAACATCTGGTTACATGTTCCACTTTGAGAATAGCCAGAAGAGTATAAAGGAAAACGTTAAGGTTCTGTGCTTGTTTTCTTAAAGTGGCAACACAGTGTCCAAGATAATTCCAAATATACAACAGGGCTCAATGAAAGCTATGCTTTAACCTTACTAGTCACAGTAAAAATTTAGGTAACATTTTAGAAAGAAACTCGGCAGTGTCAAACTGTTGTTTTCTTGATAGCTCATTTCTGGAAAATTATTCCAAATACATACTTACGCAAAGGTAAAATTATTTGATTAAAAGGTTCTATCACTTTGTGTAGTTTTATAAACTCTTCTTTTAATGAATCTACATTATACAAATAACATACCATACATTACATGTCTAGACTTCTATGACTACATCTTTTCACCCTTTGGCATTCATCTCCCCATTCCCTTATACTCTCTTCGCCCCAGTTAACCACTCTTTTATTCTCTCTTTGTATGTACTCCAAGTTTTTTTTGGTTAGTTTGTTAGAGTTTTTGTTTTAGATTCCATCTGAAAGTGTGATATGCAATATTTTTCTTTTTGTGCCTGTCTTATTTCACTTAGCATCACCTCCTCTAGGTCCATGCATATGGTGCAAATGGTGAGCTCTCCTTTATTATGGGCAAACATTATTCTAATGTAACAATTTATTTATTCTTCCTTCAATGATTATTAAAGGTTTCCTTTCCATATCTTGGTTTTATGAACAGTGCTGCATTAATCGTGGGGACCAATATTGTTAAGAGGCGATCCCACCATTTCCTTTTTTAAAATTAATTTTAATGATATGGAAATAGCAGTGAGACAGCTTCAAACAGGTTAGTAGGACAGTGATTAATGCATTGCATATGTAGTAGTTATTCAGAGTAAGAGATGCAAACATGATATCTTGTCTAAACACTGTTAGTAAAAATCTTTCTTCTCATTGAACTAAGAGAAAGTAGCTATATAACTATCCTAACTATCTTGCATATACATATATATGTATGTATGCATGTATGTATGTATGTATTTTCTTCCTTTGTTTATGTACCTAGAAGACAAGCTGCTGGGCCAAAGTTTCATTTGCTTTATTTCCTTTGCAAACCCTCTTATTGTGTTCAGGAATAGCTGTACTAATCTACATTGCCATCAGCAGTGCACAAAGGTTTTGGCTCACAGTTGTTCTTTTGAAAGAATCTAATACCCTAATGGGTATGAAGTGATACTATAGTTTTGACACACATTTCCTTGATAATCAGTGAAATTATGCATCTTTCCATATAGCTATTGTTATCTCCTGTTTTTCTTAGAAATATCTGTTCGGGATCTTTACTCCATACGCAAAATCATGTGAAATTTAGTGTGGTCTTCTTTCTAGAATTTTGTTTTCTGCCCACTACCTCAAGGGAAGTAGTAGCCAAACTGACCACTGGTCCCAACCACTGCACTATTTCCAGAAGTATTTTCTTGGCTTGATATTATAATTAATTGCCACTTCAGTTGGCAAATAAAATTTGTTCATTCCCGAAGCAAGACTGATGACTTCTACTTGGTTGCCAAATATTTTCACAAATTCTAAATTCATTTATTTAGCAAACATTTATATGACACTTAATCTGTGCCAAGTGCTCTTCCAAGCACTATGCAAACATTAATTCTTCTATCCAACAGGCTGTTCTCTCTGAGGAGTCACAGGAACAGTCCCACAAAGCGAGGGCTGCAGTCGTAACCCGCCGCACGCTAGCAGGAACCAGTGCCCTGACTAGTCTGGACCAATTGCACATGATTCCCCATCGTGTGTTCTCTGGGGCTCTGTCCTGATGAGATGTAAATGGCTTCTGCCGTGTCCTCTGGGAGCCTGGCCATTAAAAATGTTTTTCTTTACTTGAATTGATCCCACCACGGGCAGTGAGAGGACATTCGCCCACCTCACTCTTTTATCTCATCTCCTTCCCTGGTGTTTTTACCTTTCTGATCCTCGTGCCTGACAAGCATATTGTAAGACAGATACTCTTCTTGGTGATACAGATGTCTAGTTTTCAAAAATCTTCAATCAAATTTTAGTCCCTCGAGCCCTCTTTCTCTACTTCTCATTCCTCGGTTAACACCTTTCTAATAATCAGGTGTCTAGAACTGTATCATCTTATCACCTTGCAGGGTTGGTTTCCAGGTGCTGTTTACTGTGACTCTAGGGCTTTTGAGGCGCTTCCGCCTGTCACTGGACAGCTCTGTTTCCAGTCATTGATCTCCAGGTACTGAGGTCCTTCCTATTTTAAACTTTAGTTATTTTCTGCTTCAGTTTCCCAGTCTTACTGGGCTTCTTCCTTTCACTGCTTGTCAATCTAGAATGCATATAACACTTCTAGGTTTGCAATTATCTGATAATATAATGTCCTTGTTTTTTAATTCTTCAAAACCACTTTTAGAAATTAACAAATGGCAACAATAGATAACGATATTAATGGCCTTGATAATAACAAAAGAGCTAACGTGTTTGAATACTTTCCACACGCCCAGCAATACACTAAGCACTTCCATGTATAATCTTAGAGTAAATTACAATCGCTAGTCACTATTGTCCATTGTTATCCTTTTTTACAGATAAAAAGATCTGAGGTTTACAAAAAGTAAGTAACTATTAAGTCACAGTAACACTAAATAAACTAGAATTTGAACACATGTTCTAGGATTAACCATGAAACCTACATTGTTTCCTATTGTATTTAATAAATTCCACCTGTAAAAAAGTTTGATTTTATTTTGACTACAATTTAGAACAACAGAAGGTAAAAGCCTTGATAGTGTAATCATTAAAAGCACACTTAGTTTACTGCCGAGGAGTAAGCCAGGGCTCCTGCCTAGAGATACACCCAAAACAAAAACTGAAAAATACTTCATGGATGACCTCATTCAAATATCTTATTTGAAAACTAAGGATACAGAGGCACAATTAGACAAATGACTCTCAGGGTAGTACAGGCTCCCACACCCCTTGTCCCATGGTCTTGTCTCTACTTTGCAGAAGCGGTTCCTGGGAGCCACTTTGCTGTCTGTGCCTGGGCCTCTGTGGCTTTCTCTGAGCTGAAAGACCAGAGCCCACTTCTGCGGCATATAAACTGCAGGTGAGCTTTTCAGCTTGCGCCTTGCAGTCCTAGTACTGCCCACACCAGTGTCCATCTGCCCCACTTCAACTAAGGCGCTGACTGGCACCTCCCTGGGAGCAGCCTGTCCTATCTTTTATCATCAGCACAGCTGATCACTCCTCACTCCATTTTCTCTGCCTGCCATTTCTCCTCTTCTTTATTTACTTATCTGAAAAAATCTATCCTCCAAGGTCCAGGTCACCTCCCACACATTCCCTGAAGGCCTCTCTAACCACCTCAGGCCAAAATGATCTCTCCCACCTCTGCAACACTGGAACTCGTATTTCCCATGCCACTCATTTACCACTTATCATATGCTGCCCTGTATTGTCTGTTTGGTATCATTTTGTCTAAGAGCCTGGCTTGCCTTGAGGGCAGAGATCATATCTTATTCATCATTGTATCCACCACATTGCTTAGCCTAAGGCCTGGAACAAAATAGGTGTTCTATAAATGTTGATTGATTTATTGTACGTGGAAATGAAAATGACTTCCTTGCTTCTACAGCGACCCAAGAAAAGAAAGCGACTTTTCTGAAACCCAAGAGATCAACAAAGAATATTTTTTAGCGCTCTCAGAAGAAAAATAATCTGAAGTACTTATAATTATATGAACAAAACGGTGTCTGAGAGTGGGTAAAATACCTTATAATGCTCAATTTGTTATCTGATGTAGGACAGACATAAAACAAATGATCCCTCTATAAATTCAGACATTTAAGAAGTGTTTTCCATTTGTTAGTACATATTAGTCATAATATGTGTACGTAACATACATTGATTATTCTCCTTCAAAAAGACCTAGTTATACCTACAGACATGACTTGAAAACTAGATTAGTTCTTCCATATCAGGTTGCAGAAACTAGGGAAACCATCATCCTAAGATTCTCAGTATGTAGCCCTTTTATTTAGTTGGATTTGAAAATGCTTGCTGAAATGAGTTGGCCTGTTTTCATGACCTTCCTTACCATGGTGACATTCTGAAAGTGAGAAGCCAAAGCTCTGAATTTCGCTTGTGGAACTAATCTAAACTCTATTAGATAAGACTTCAATCCAAAAAGAAAATCTTCCACTGGCTTCCTTTCAATGGTGTCATTGGCATATTTTTATGCTAACAGTAGTGAAAAGCTTTGGGCTACATTTTTTTTTTCCTGATATCTCCATGCCATTTGTCAACAGATTATTTGGACTGAAGCTGGTTTGGTTCATAGACTGCAGTTTATTTTTGCTACCAATCATGACATAGATTTTGTTGTTGTCCAACGAATTTCTCCATTTTGTATCACAAAAACAGAAAAACCCAGAACCAGAACAGATTTATGGAATCAACCCGTCTAGCACTTTAATTTTACGATAGTTATAGAAGCCACAAGTGATGAGATGACATGTCCACACGCATACATTTTCACTAACAATAGATAACAGTTTATTTTTTATCACAGAAAGGGCTATCACCTGACAATTAACTTGATTAGCAATAAATTTTATAACATTTTTAAGATTGCCCTCTGGTAGAACCACCGACTTCTCTCTTGGGATGCAATACAACAATAATCTCAATCTATGGACAATTAAACTCTTTAATTAAAAAAAAAAACAGGCTTTAAAAGGTGCAGTTAGAAGGGGCTGGCTTCTTTCTTCTCTCTACTAAGAAAGAATAAAGTATTCACATCTTTTCTGTGGATAAAATGCAACCTATTACCTTACCAGACTCTTCCATTTTAAGTGACTCTGAGGAGTCTTAGGTCATAAATCAGGTAGAGAGACATCCTTGGGCTTCCTGCAATCACCCTATTCATAGGGTCAGTTAAAAAATCTAAAAGTGACTTGGTTATATTTAGATAATGCATAAGGATCTATCTGAGGAATGATCTATCTTCTTCTTACTCCTGTCCTTTCAGTTGGCAATTTCTCCCCTTGGAAGAATAAAACCATCTGGTGACCATTCCTAAGAGAAAACTGAGACAGAAGAATATATGTGCCATGTCACAAACATCTTCTTGATATAAATTCAATCCTTTTCTTTTGCAATAATGGGAATTGAACCCAGCCAGGGTCTTCACACTGAGTTACATCCCCAGACTTTTATTTTATTTTATTTTATTTATCAGTTGCCCAGACTGGGCTGGACTTAAACCTGCAATCCAACAGCAGCTTCTGAGAGTGCTATACTTGACCCCAGGTCCAGCACAGATGCAAACTTTTCCTGACCCACTCTGTAAATTTTCCTCTATTACTTCCCTAGCAACTAAACTAATTGATCCTAAGTCAGCCTTCCACCTTCCTCACTATTAATTTTTCCTGTATTTCCCAAATCACACTTTGTACCATCTAGCACATATTGCAAAGATTACTTTAATAGTTTCATGACCTAATTATCATATTTTTCCTATAATTCTAAAATAAAATATCTGGCACTTGTATTATTTCCTTGTTGGCTACAAATTCCTATCTAAACATGACATACATCTTCACTCAGGAATTATGGAACTGTATCATATAATTAACAGAATGAAATTTATATGACTACTACATAATGTGGATTTGTAGTCATAATCAACATTTCTCGAGTATGCCTGACACGAGTTACAATTTCATATATCATTTTACAACTCATGACGCTTCCTGGAGACACAGGAGGTAGCACAATTATTATGATGGTGATGCTCATTTTACAAATAAGCTAAGCACAGATATGTTACTTGCTAAAGTTCAGTGCTGGCCTCTCTGCCTCTTCTACTTCCTCTAGAAGGGAGAAGGGAAAGGAAATTAACTTCCGTTGTGCATTTACTTTGCACCGGATGCCATGTTAGAAGCTTTTCAGGTGCCCTTAGAAACTTGCCCAGATTCTGATTGCAAATAGCTGGTCCAGTGAGACCATTTTCTTTTTGCCCCATCCTGGACCTCCTGACTGATTATCTTTAAAATACTTCCCCAGCGCCCTCCACCACTTCCATCATATCCTCGTAGCAAAACCAAATTCATTCCACAGTCTGCTGTGCTTTGGTTATGGTTTATCACTCAGAGTTTGAAGGGTCAGAGGCTTGATCCTGAAAATGTGTTGGAACCATTCTGAGATGGGGCCTAGTCCATGGGACCAAAGCCACAGGGGTATGACATTCATAAGAGATTGGCTCTGGTCTCATGGAATACGTTAGTTTTCACTGGAGCAGGTCATGATAAACCAAGGCCACTGCATATACCTGTCCCTTTCTGCACATGGCTGCTTCCCTTTCTGTTTTTTGCTTTTGCTTTTGCCATGTTTGGCCAGCCACAGCTGGGTAGGAATAGTGTCATGCTGTTTGGACCTTCGGGCCACCAGAATCTTAAGCCAATAAACCTCTTCTTTATAGGAATGCAAAAGAACCTCAGATATTATGTTAGAGTGAAAGAAAAATAGACCAAGTCTCTATGACAGAGACTCTATTCTTCTCTATTGCAGTCTCTATTCTTCTATATTTAGGCATCAGTTTTTGCTTGAGAAAAGTTTAAAAATAAACTATAGATTCCGGTTCTTTCTATGCAATTCTGCCCTACCTTTATAAAGGTACCTATATAAAGGTAAACAATTTATAAATTGTTCTTGTGATTGCTCCTTTGTCTTCCTCAGGTACTGTCTGAGTCCCATTGCACTAACAATCAGAGTTCCTCTTCATCACAAAAGTTAAGTCCTGATCTGCTTCAGTTTCCAGAATGCCTATCTACAAATTTCAATATAATAATGGCATGCATATTTCTCTTTTCTTTCTTTGAGTTTAGAGGAAAGGTCTGTCTCCCCCACTCCAGGGTAAGTTCATTTGTCTCTTTATATCAAACCTGTTTTGGGGGATTCTTGTGGATCCTCATTTTCTCTCACAATATCCCTTAACAAACGTATCAAAATCTCTCATACTTTGAGGATAATATTTTTCTCAAGATCTCCTTTATTATCATTTTCTCTTCTTTTTCCTCTTCTCAACTTAACCCATAAAACAAAAGCAAGACTAGTATAGTTCGGACTAAGTTTCAACTCATTACTGAGTCACTCTTCCCATTTCATTTCTGAAAATTATTCCCTAATTCAATGAAACATATCACCACTGCTTAAAAGAGAAAGCTTATGCAAGGGCCTTTTTCTCTTTTGCTGTCTAGGTCTGGGCAATCTCACAGCCTTTCAGAAGCCTAGTATTTCTGTACCTATTAAACAGAAGTGTTTATTTATTGCCTCCCTCTCCCCTTTCCCTGGTATGTTTCCCTCACCTCCACTCTAGTGGATATAAAAGATTTATAGTGTTGATAGTTGAAAAATACTGGTGCTGACCACAAGGAAGAGCCCTAGTGACACGCTTGTTGCCATGTGATCTTGGAGAGCCCTCGTCTTTTATCGTGATCTCAGCTGGAGGCATAACCTCCAGCCAGTCAGCAAAGCCAAATATCTATGAAGTATTCTTCACTCCTCCCTCTCTCTCTTCCTCTCCAGCAAAGCTAAGAACTGTGCATCTCATAAACTCTTCCAGTCATGTGTCACCCACTCCCTACTCCTACAACCAAACGCTAAAGTGACCCTTCACAGCTTGCTCCCAACCAGTGGCATTTCATCCAGGCAACTGTGCTCTCCAGGAGACATTTGGAAACATCAGAAGTCTTATTTGGAGGGAGGGGCTGAGTACTGCTCATGTAAGTAGGTAGATAGCAGCAATATAAAACAGAAAAAGAAATTAGTTTGATGTATACAACAGCCTTCTCCATGCCCCTACAAAACTAAGTGTTAATAGAGCCATAGCCAAGAAACCTTGATGACAACCTCTTCATGGATCTTTCTTCCTTCTGTCATATCTCCCTTATACCTACCATGTACTTCATAAAAGAGAAGTTTGTCCAAAATGGAAATCTGTCCACACACCTCTCCTGCTTGCAATCCTACTGTAGTCCTCATTCATTTTGGCTAAACTTACCTTGGGCAGTTCCTTGCTTGTTGTATAACATCTTGACTTTCTGCCTGTGTCCCACAGTTATAAAGTACAACGGAATCCCTACACAGACCACATGGTGGGGCCTCCCTTCTCTGTTTCTCTGACTACACTGGATCTTGTCCTCCCTCTCTCCCTGCTTTACTGCTGTAGTTGATTCTCATTCTCCACGATGGAACCCAGCTTCCTCAAGAGCTCTCTTGGATGTCCTTCTTTAGCACACTAGACTGCGAAGCTTTACTCTGTATTTCCAAAATAATTTGTTGTAAGATGAGTTTAATATCAGGCTTATCATTCTGTGCCTGTCTGTGCCCCTTGGCTTGTGCTCCCATTTTGGCTAACCTTCTTGAAGAAAAATCTCTAAGGACTGTCTGTGCCTTGTGCATATTTTCAGGGCAGTGCAGTGTAGTTGCATACGAATGTGAACTTACAAGTGTTCTGCACTTGATAAAGTCCTTTCATATATAAAACACCATTTGTTTCCTTGAACTGTCACAGAATACATCTGGTATCAATATCATACTGATAATTTCACATAGCATTATAGGGCTGAGAACTTGAAGTTATTTATGCAGAGGGATGTGGTTACTAAGTAGCAGGCATAAGACTGGAGCCCAGATCTTTGGTGTCATATCCTATGGTGTTTTCAGCATTCCACACCTTCACACACACACACACACACACATGCACACACACACACACATTTATGAAGCTATGCATGTATATATAATAGCATATATGTCTTTTCTAATTAACATGTATATTCTCTCTTTGTTATTCTTATAATTCTTGTTTGGTATTCAGTGCAATAATAGCTTATACCAACGTGCCCTGGAAAGAAAGGATGCAGAGAGTAAGATGACAAAAACTGCCAAGGTCATTTGTACTTGGCTTGACTTGTGCAGCGGCACCTTCTCACACGCCATGCGCTCTCCCTCTCAGAACAGCATGAACAGGTACCTGAGACGAGAGGGAGAATCGCGGACCCCAAAGACACTGTCCAGGCTTCTGAGAGATGAGTGAACACAGGAAGTCTGCATCTTTAAGAATATAGAATATTTCAAAACAAGGCAAAAAAGGTGGGTATGTTGGGAGCCAGGGAAGCTATGAAATCGATCAAATGTGTGCAGGTGGGACTAGAGCTCAGTGCCTAAAGCAAACAAGCTGATCCTGAGATAAGCAAGCTGTGCAGTTGAGACAGATATTAGGAAATGCTGTGTCACATGTTAGTAACTTTGCAAAAGCATAAACAAAATACCATTTTGCTGTGAAAAAGTTATATATATATATATATATATATATATATATGTATATATATATACAAGATAGGATAGATACAGCTACTTTTTCTTTGTTAATTGAGAAGAAAAGTTTGTACTAAAATTCTTTAGACAAGAAATATCTATATCTTGTCCTCTGAATAACTATTATGAAGACAACAATATGCAATATATTAATTATTGTACCTGTCATTTTTTCTCATTAAAAATGAATAAAGGTATAACAAAAAATCCACAAACAAATCACTAAGGTAAAAAACTGAACATGCTTTCCCTCAAATTTGGAAAAATTTCTATAATATACTTATTGGTAGCTATGTCATCTCATTATTTGTTATAGAACTTTTAAGGTACTGTAGATATAGTACTTAATTTTCTTTCTTTTTTTGTTTTTGTATTTTAAGAAAAATTCTACAGGGTGTTCAGGGTCTTACTACTAGAGCAGTCTCATAGTGATCTGCCTGTTTACAGCCTCCCAAGGGCTGGGATTACAGGCATGTGCCATCACACCCAGGCTCAATTGGCATCTCAGCGCATCCCTGGGGCAGAGCTGACACAGCAGGGGTAGAACCCCCGGTCTCTGCCTGCTTGCAGGTGCTTTAATATGCTGAGCTATTTGGCGGACCCTCATTACTTAATTTTCCAAGTGAGCCAGTTTTGCTATGTCTGCCTTTAATTGCAACATGAATGCGAAAGCCTTCGTAGCCATCTGAGTGTTGAGTGTGGGACCCAGTGCAAAAGATGATGAACCATAAAAAATTAATCCTTTGTGAGCTTGGATTTACCATTACTATCTCTGAATTGCTTGTGTGAAACATCTTTTATGTTAGAAAAATTAAATTTTAAATGTTATTTGAGTCTCTGTTTAAAGACTTGCGTTAAGGCCCCTCACATTGCTTTTAGTTGAGACACTACACTTCAGTAAGCCTACCTTATGAGAGTGAAGCTTATCTAGATATATACCAGTAGTTATATTGGTCTCACATGATAAGTGGCAAAAAATAACTGATCACTAAGTCATTGTGAATGGTGAAGTATATATTTTCAGTGTAGATGCCCTATCCCGTCTAGAAAAATCGTTTAAAGTTAAATAAACCTGTTCATTTCTTTTTGGCAGGGATCTTTTTGGTTTATGTCTTTTTTAAAACCTGGTTGTGTAATAAACTGCAGAGAAAAATCTTCATATGTTTACTGTCATGAATGTGTTAAGCATGACCAACACATTAGCTTGAAGTCTCTGTAGCAAATCCGTGTAATTGAACATGGACTATTCCTTTTTTAGTTTTTTTTTCTAACGTCAATAGTATATATTGTAACGAACTAAATGCTGCGTAGCTAGTGGAAAATACTTCATTTCTAAATACATGTATTTAATAATTATCCTTACATGAGGTGCAAAGTGCTGATTATTATCTATATGTTACATTTTATTTCTTCGTGGAGTCAAAGAAATAAAACAGTTGTTGGTTTTAAGCAAAAATATCTCAAGTAATCAAGAATAAAATAATTTCTATGGATGAAGAGTGAAGGATCCTGGTTGGCAGGGATGCATCCTAAACCCTTACTGTGTCTGTAATGTGATTCTTTGAAATTTAACTTTCTAATTATTCCAGTGTCTCCAAAAGTCCCTTGATTAGTCTCATGAAACTTCTTCTACATTATGATTTTTTACACTTTTAAATATTTCAAACGATGTTTTCAGTTTAGGAGAGCTCCTTTTTTAAGAAAACCTAGAATATTGCCACATATATTAAACTCATATATTAAAGGGTTTTTGAATTGGAAAAGACTTTTATTGCTTGGCAAAACAATACTCCTTGAGGAAGACTCAATGATACTTAAATTTAAAATGGTTAAGCTTTACTGCCAGAACAGAACATTTTAGAACAAAATATATTTACAAAATATAGTACACATATTTATTGACTTATTCCTCCTAGACACAGAGCTCAAAGTACTAAATGCAGCAACTGATTTAGTATAATCAAGAGTGGTTTTAAAAGTGGTTGACATTGATTTTCACTATCTACATGTTAAGCACTTTGGTCCTATGCCAAAGGTTATATAGAACTAACATTTAATAAAATGAATAAATCTCAATGATATGTCTAGGAGGTTTAAGACAAAGTATCTCAGATCAAAGTGATAATATTAGTGTGATATTGATAATTCATGGCAGTATGTTGAAATATGGTTTTGGAAAGAAGGAGTTGGAGTTGTCTGAAAAATGTTCTATTATTTAACTCTGCATTCATTCACACCCCCTTACCAAGCTTCTGCTGTGTGCCAGCCACATCTGAATGCAGTTCTAGAAGTGGAAGGTCCCCCACAGGACAGAACAGTGGTCTTCAGTGAGGAAGATGACCTCTCCAGGAGGCAGGTAACTCCAGCGGCTACAAGGATCTGAAACAGCACATGTTACGAAACCTGAGCACCAGCGAGAAGAAGACAAGAGTGTGAGTTAAGGAGTTGAAGAATCTTTCCAAAAGGTGGCGACTTCCAAGATTGACTTCAGGGGATGAGAAGATATTTTTCCAAAGATGTGTGGAAAGGCGTTCTAGGTTAGGGGGAGGCAGATATAGAGGGAGAGAAATGTGTCAAATCTGAAATGAGATGGGAAGATGAATATGAAGGATGAGAATAGTGAACACAATCCAAAAAGTAGCTTAGGCAAATTATGAGATTTTATACAAGTTTGTTGATTTTGTTGTGTTTTCATGCTTAAATAATTGTTCAAAATGTGCTTAAGGAGCAGTGACAGGAAAGGTATAAAGAGATTTGTATTTCTTTTTCCAGAAAAAAAATATGGTATTTGCTGTATGATTTTCTTCCACATCACAATAGTCTGGCAGAAGCCTTAGAAGCCCAGCTGCTTGGTGGTACACTTTTAGCAGAATGCACGGAGACCTTATCTTCTCTCCTTCCTTGGTACTGGGACACTTACTGCCATATTTAATAATCAAATAAATATTTTTCTTTTGTGCTTTCTAATGATGTCTTATTATATGGTTGTAATCAGTAAATCAATGGGAATTATGGCTATAGAAAATTGCCATTGGACCAGCACTACAAAAATCGTGGCAGGCAAGAATTGTCAACGGATGCTAAACTTGATGGGCAAAAGTGTGTGAGGAGCAGAATATCTACATAGAGAATGCTTCCCCACAAACAACTTATTAAAAAGTAAGCACACTGGCGGGCATGCGTAAGAGGGTCGCAGAGGCCTGGCCCTACTACTACATCCAGTCGCTGACCTTTTCCTCTGCAGCACTGCTCCCCTGTTCTGCCTCCCACTCCGAGAGCTGGGCAATTCCACTCCACACTCTGCTGCACCCTCTTCCCCGGGGAAAGCCAGCCTTCAAACCAACCAATCACGGACTGAATCACCTGAAGCCCTGAGCAGAAGAGAACCACTCTTTCTTTGAGCTGTATCGTTAGATATTTTGTCTAGCAACTGGAAAGTGACTGCCAATACCTTTATAAAGCATAAAGTTATGAAAGACTTAGCAGTTTCCATAACTGGAGGAAATTAAGGGCAGTTAAATTAAATGTATCCAGAAGAAAGACGCTAGTAGGTCAATTGACAAAATTCCAGTGAGGGATATAGGCATATGAATAGGATGCGCTAGTACTAATTCCCACCTTCCTGTTGTTCATATATATGTTAAAATACAAGGGGAATCAAGTGAGGGAACTATGGGAAATATATATATATGTGTGTGTATATATATATGTATGTATGTATATGCATATATGTATGTGTATGTATGTATATATATATATAATATGTGCAAGTTTTCAAAATCTAAAAATATTCAAAATTAAAATTTCAAGAAATGTAAGTGTTATACGCATAACTGAAATAAATGAGACTTGCATTTGTAAACATCATATTATGTCTCTAGTGTAAGAAACTGCAAGAGTAGATTCAAAATGTGAAAGGGGAAGAAACTGCTCAAAAGTAAAGAACAACTGAGATGGGGGAAAGGAGAAAAGAATAAAGGGAAAAGAAAAACATATATATATGAACAAGATAGATAAGACAATTATATTACTAATTTCTATTAGTTCATTGAAAACAATTACTTATGCTTATATTGTTTGATCAATTTTTCATGCCTATATCTTGCAATCTGAGCACCTACTTTGAAGACAACAATATGCAATACATTAGCCATTGTTAATCTCCTATTATCTTGTTTTAAAATTCCATATCATTGCTTTTATTTTTTTTTTCTCTTAAAAAAAAATGAAGAACTGGGGATGCTCCAGATATGCCCAAGCCCAGGCTCTGCTAGTGTGTGGGAGAGCTTCTGCACTCTCCTACACCCGTTGGACCTTCTGGACCAAGCCCAGACCCTCCGCAGGAGGAAGATCTTGTGCTGCGCTCTAAGGCCCCCACACCCTCCAGAGCCAGCCCAAGCCTTCCCTGCAAGTGAGAACTTCCACCATGCTCACCTGGAGACCACCACAGATCTGCCCAAGCTCAGGCCCTGTGAGTGTGTGGGAGAGCTTCTGTGCTCTCCTGCCCCCTCCCCCAGACCTCCAGACCCCGCCCAGGCCTGGCATACAGGCCTGGGGTGAAACTCTGAAGTTGAAGTCCTTTCAATAAGACTAGCGATCAAACCATGCAGATAATCCAGGAGCAGAACATCTTGCCAGAGGGCCACAACAGGCTCACCTTCAAGGGTTGCAGCAGGAAGGAGCTGAGCTCAGTAGCCAGACCCAAGCCAGGTACAACTGATGAACTTGAACTTACTATATATCCACCTGAGTTTTAGTAGGTGCTAAGGTTATAACTGCACCAAAGCGCTAAACCAAAAGTCAATGGGCAGTGCTACACAAAATAACAAAGAGAAAGAACAAAATGCAATCTCAGGTCCCAAGCCTACCCAGAACAAGTACGGAGGACTAGCACAGCTGAAATGTCTGAATTAATAGCGGCTGAAGTAAAGAAACAATAATAGAAAGATATAAAGGAATGCAGATCAAAATTAATCTCTGAAATAAAAAAGAAATCTAGGAATTAATAATGTCTGAAGTAAAGAAACAACAGCACAAAGGAATAGAAGAATTCATATTAGAATTAATCTCTGAAATGAAAAAAAATATTTGAATTAATAGTGTCTAAAGTAAAGAATCAAATGTAGAAACATATAGAAGAAATCAGACCAGAAATAAACTCTGAAGTAAAAGAATCAATAACTGCTTCTCAAGAAGACACTGATAAAAAATAGAGGAGGTTAGAAAAGCGACGGATTCCTTGAATGAGCAATACGAAAAGAAATAGATTGCATGAAGCAGAGTCAAAGAGATATAGAGGAGCTTAAAATTTTAATCACAAGCTTGCAAAACCGTTTGAGTCAAAGTGCAGATAGAGTTTCAGATCTTAAAGGTGGCATCGCAGCTAGTGGAAAGATAAGATCTCTTAAAAGCAACTTAGATGCAGCAAAAACTAAGCAATCATCTATAAGATGATGCAAAAATAAATAACATGAGACTAATAGGAATCAATGAGAAAGAAGGAGGCAATACAAATGATATCACAAGAATATGGACAGAACTAATATCAGAAAACTTCCCAAATATGAGGCAACAATTTAACATTCAGGTAACCAAAGTATACAGAACTCCAAATAACTTCAACTCAATTAAAAATACACCAAGACATATAATAGTAATAATCCCAGAAAGCCAGCACAAGAACAATATTTGAAAAACTGCTAGAGAAAAGAAACAAATCATATTTAAAGGAAAACCCATCAGAATTATGGCTGACTTCTCTTCATAAACCATGAAGGCAAGGAGAGCATGGAGCAAAGTACTTCAAGTCCTCTATGAAAACAAATTCCAGCCCAGGCTACTATACCCTGCAAAACTCTCAAGTTTGATGGAGAAGTGAAATACTTTCATGACAAAGAACAACCAAAGAATTTCATGATGACAAAGCAAACCCTACACAGAGTACTAAAATATGTTCTAGAGAGGGACCAAAATGATCAGAACTCCACGAATGAGAACAGAGGAAACCCACTAAATAGGGCAAACAATTAAAACACAGGACAAAAAGGAGAAACAACAGCAGGTAAATAACATGTCAGGCATAAATTAATACAATTATAACCAAAAATGTAAATTAACTCAATTCACCAATTACAAGAAATATACGGGCACAGTGAATTAGAAAACAAAATCCAACAATATGCTGTATGCAATAAACACTCTTAATTCATAAAGAAATTCACAGGCTGAAAGTCAAAGATGGAAAACATTACTACACCCTCCGCACCTCAGAAAAAATCAGGTGTAGCAATCCTGTTCTCAGACAATCTCAACTTCAAACCAAGAATGATTAAACGAAATAAAAAAGGCCACTATATGCTGTTTAGGAGGAAAGTTCAAGAGGAAGAGGTAACATGCATAAATATGTATGCATCAAACAAGGGAGCACCCAACTATATAAGATAAACCTTAATGAACATGAAAAGTCTGATATCCAATACCATAATCTTAAGAGGAGACCTTAACACCCCCTTATCCCAAAAAGATAGGTCAAGCGGACAAAAAATTAGCAAAGAAGTAGAAGAACTGAACCAGAGATTGGAACAAGTGCACTTAGTGGGCATATACAGAGTATTCCATCAGACCAGCTGAATACACATTTTTTTCAGTGTCTCATGGGTTATTTTCTAAAATAAATCACATACTAGTTCATAGGTCTTGCTTAAGTATATACAAGAAAACAGAAATTATACCATGCACATTAACTGACCACACTGATATGAAACTGGAAATAAACGACAAAAGAAACCAGAAAAATCCACTAAACTCATGAAAATTAAACAACATCCTACTCAGTAATCAATGGGTCACAGATGAAATTAAACAAGAAATTCAACAATATCTACAATTCAATGAAAATTCAACCACAACTTATTGGAATTTATGGGATACGATGAAATCAGTTCTCAGAGGGAAATTTACAGCTGTGAACTCATACATTAGGAAAACAGAATGGGAATGCATAAACTCCCTAATGTTTCACCTCCAGCATCTAGAAAAGGAAGAGTAAACCAAACCCAGAGCCCAAAGATGCAATGAAATCATAAAGATTAAAGCAGAAATTAATTCAATTGAGATGAAGAAAACAGTTCATTATTAAAACAGAAACACTCAATGTCCTGGACAAGAAAGTAGGAGGAACTCTTGAAGACATAGGGGTAGGCAAAGAGTTCATAAACAAAAATCAAATCACACGGGTAATACTTGAAAGAATTAACAACTGGGATCTCCTCCTATTGAGAAATTTTTGCACATCAAAGAAATTACCAACAAAGTGAAAAGACCATCCCAAAATTTGGAAAAAATCTTAATTAACAAGCCCTCAGACAAAGGTCTGCTCACTAGAATTTATAAAGAACTGAAAAACATTAGGGCCCCAAAATTTAAAGACCCAATCCAGAAATGGGCATATGAGATGAACACACACTTCTCAAAGGATGAAATTAAAGAAGCAAATAAATATATGAAAAAATGCTCCACATCATTAGCCATCCATGAAATGAAAAGTGAAAGAACACTCACTATCATAAACAAACCAACTAAAGTGATTTATAACAGGGAAGCCATGTTAATATGCTGAGCTGTGGAAGGCTCAAATCTACAGCTTTGGACATCGGGAGTCCTGCGGATAACCCACGACTATTGTGCACTACTAGACTATATTGGAATATTTTGCTGAATTCATGAACGTACAATATTTGGATGGCAGTGGAATTCCCATCTCTGACAAAACTAAACAAAATAAGGAGATATAAATGAAGGTTCATTTTTCATCTGTATATAAAAAATAGAATAGATATATATAGCTACTTTTTTAAATTCAAAAATAAGAAAAATTTAGCCGGGCGTGGTGGTGCAAGCCTGTAATCCCAGCACTTGGGAGGCTGAGGCAGGAGGATTGTTGTGAGTTCGAGACCAGCCTGAGCTACAAAGTGAGCTTAAGGCCAGCCTGAACTGCATAGTGAGACCCTGTCTCAAAAAAGACAAAAAAAAAAAAAAAAAAGAAAAATTTATACTGATAGTGTTTAGACAGGATATCATGTCTGTATCTTGTGCTATGAATGACTACTACAAAGACAACAATATGCAATGTATTAATTGTTGTAACTCTCCTACCAACCTGTTTTTGAAACTGTCTCATTGCAATTTTTCCTCAATAAAGTTAATAAATAAAAATAAAAAATGAAGAAGTGTAAATGGGATCCAGGCATTCATAGCATACAAAGCCATGAGAAACTAGATTTTCTTGGACCTGAAATGAATCTATATAATTCTCAATTGTAATTCTTCTATTTAGTATATTGTTTCTTTAAAGGACATATAAAGTATATACATAATCATTAGTTTCCCCTCATACAGGCAGAGATTCTTGCAGTAATGAAAATCATCATAGAATTTAGGTGGGAAAGTGAAAAGGCAGGTAACTATAAATGCAGGAGCATTATTAATCTATAAATTCTTACTGATTACGTAGTGTCAATTAAATTGGTCAAGGTAAAGAAGCAGAATACCTAGTGTTCAAACTTGAGAGCTTCATGATTTGGTCTAGGAGACAGGTTGAACAGTTGTGAAACAACAGCTCGTGTTAGACTATAAATTACCCCCCAAGCCCAGTATTTCCACATAAAGGCTCCTTCACTGGACTACTACTCATGAATACTATGTCCATTTGCTACACCTGCCACAACAGAATGCTGTAGATTGTCTTGGACAATAGCAATTTATTTTCTTACGGCTCCCTGGAATTGCAAGTCCAAGGTCTCCATGGGGCTGTTTCTCCTGAGGCCTTGGGCCTTGACCTGCAGAGGATGCATTCTCACTGTCTTCACACGGACTCTGCGCACGTGGCTCTTTGTGTCTCTCTCTTTTGCTAGCCCACTAGTGATAGGGCTCCAGCTTATGAACTTACTTAGCCTTAATTGCCTCTTTAGAAGTGTGATCTCCAAATGCATTGGGAGCTAGGTCTTCAACGTATGCGTTTGGAAGGTGGATACTATTTGATCATAACAGCCAACCTGGAGGAGGCTGACTGCTAACTTTCCAAGAAGCACTGGGCAGTACCACTTAGGTCAGCCCTACCATCATCTCTGTTCCTCAGTTCTGTCTGCCTGAAAGGAAGATACATTCTTATCTGCTTTTTTGGTCCACTGGTCAGCTTAACAAGTCAGACCCTGCTCTGCTGGACAGAGGAATGCATGTGGGGCAGTAAGCCCTTGTGATGAAGAACATGCATATGATAAATCCAGGGGAAAATATTAGCAAACTCACCAGGCCAAAAGCGCTCTCTGGTGAAATTTTACCAGTTAAAAACCTATAAGATTCTTAAATAAATCTTCCCCAACCATGTTTCTATCTCTTGACTGGTTTTGAATGAATAAACTATGTACTGGGCCCCCTAGAGCCATGACTCACATTCACTTCTGTCACTTGTTGCATTATAGAATATATGCAAGGCAGTGTAATTAGGTGTTTCTGAGACATCAAAATACTTAATCAAGTTGTAATATAAAATACAGCTGCAAAACTCCGTACACTACTGTTACTAAATGGAAGAATAAGCATTTATTTAATCTCTTGTGAAACATTGTTTCACATAATTGCTTCATATTTGGCTGTTAATTTCAAATTCAAGTAGAACATAATGAAGCAGAAAATAAAATTGCTTGTACTATAATTTTTGTTTCATAGATGGGGATTATATGAGCGCTATGAAATTTGCTTTGGTAACTTTCCTTATGAAATATAAGTTTCACAGTAATTCTGCAAGCCAATCTTATTAGTTTAATTACAACTATGGATATCAAAACATACAAAAGTGCAAAATAGAAATAAATATATACCTTTATTCACAAATTTGGATTTCTTGCTTTAAACTAAAATAAATTTAAAAACTAAAACCTGGAGAATGGAGTAGAGAGCCCCTGAAGAAGTTGCCATAATGATGCCCACACCAGCTATACTATTGAAAGAAAGGCCTGAAAGCTCCCAAGGCATCCCTCAGCTTGTGAGTAACATCAGTGCCTGCCAGGTGATTGCCAAGGCTGTAAGAACCACCCTAGGTCCCCGTGGCATGGACAAACTCATTGTAGATAGCTGAGGCAAAGCAATAATTCCTAATGATGGGGCCACAATTTTAAAACTTCTTGATGTCGTCCATCCTGCAGCAAAGACTTTAGTGGATATCACCAAATCTCAAGATGTTGAGGTTGGTAATGGCACCACCTCAGTAACACTGCTGGCTTTAGAGTCTCTGAAGAAGGTGAAACCCCATGTGGATGATGGTCTGCACCCAGATCATCATCTGAGCTTTCCGCACAGCTACACAGTTAGCAATTAACAAGATCAAGGAGATCGCTGTGACCATGAAGAAGCAAGACAAAATGGAACAGAAGAAGCTGCTGAAGAAATGTGCCATGACAGCTCTGAGCTCCAAGCTGATCTCCCCATGGAAAGCCTTCTTTGCTAAAATGGTGGTTGATGCTGTGATGATGCTAGATGACTTGTTGCAGCTTAAAATGATTGGAATCAAGAAGGTACAGGGTGGAGCCCAAGAGGAGTCTCAGCTGGTGTCTGGTGTTATATTCAAGAAGACTTTTTCTCCTGTGCTGGATTTGAATTGCAACCTAAAAAGTAAAATAACCCCATGATCACCTTATTAAATGCTGAACTCAAGCTGAAAGCTGAGAAAGACAATGCTGAGATCAGAGTCCACATAGTAGAGAATTATGAAGCAATCGTTGATGTTGAGTGGAACATTCTGTATGACAAGTTAGAGAAGATCTATAATTCTGGAGTCAAAATTATTTTGACCAAAGTCCCTACTAGGGATGTGGCCACCCAGTACTTCACTGATAGGGACACGCTCTGTGCTGGCCATGTGCCTGAGGAGGATTTGAAGAGGACAATGATGACCTGCAGAGTCTCAATCCAGACCAGCGTGAATGCTCTATCAGCAGATGTGCTGGGCTGCTGCCAGCTGCTTGAAGAGACCCAGATTGGAGGTGAAGGATACAATTTCCTCACAGGTGCCCCAGGGCCAAGACTTGCACCTTCATCCTCAGTGCAGGAGCTGAGCAGTTCATGGAGGAGACAGAGCGGTCTCTGCATGACGCCATCATGACTGTCAGGAGGGCCACCAAGCATGACTCAGAGGTGGCTGGTGGTGGAGCCATCGAGACGGAGCTCTCTAAGTACCCTCGGGATTACTCAAGGACATCCCAGGAAAACAGCAGCTACTGTTTGGGGCTCATGCCAAGGCCTTGGAGGTAGTCCCATGCCAGCTGTGTCACAATGCTGGCTTTGATGACAAAAACATCCTGAACAAACTACAGGCTTGGAATGCCCAGGGTGGCATGTGGTACGGGGTGGACAGCAACAACGGGGACATTACTGGCAACTTCGAAGCTCTCCTGTGGGAGCCAGCTACAGTGCAGAACAGTGCCCTGACGGCAGCCTCTGAGGCTGTGTGCTGATCACGTCTATTGATGAGACCATCAAGACCCTCGCTCCACTGTCATCCTCCTCCAGCAGCGGGCGGGGCCGGGCCACCTTCCTTGAGACCCCACCCATCACCCTGTCTGGCAGCTGGCTGCAGGTGTGCTTGCCCTTCCCTGCCTGGCTCATTGGTAGTATGAAGTAGTAGTAACTGGTTTGTTCTATTCTCACTGGAGGTTATTTAAATAAAACTTAAGACTTAGGAAAAAAATAAACTACACTTATCCAAGTTATCAATGTTCTTCTTCATCATACTTTCTTAGTATTAATAGTTAAAAATCCATTGTAAATATTATAATATGGAACTGTTTCTCATGTCTTATTGCCTTTGTCAAAGTAATCTGTATGCATAGCTATACTACACAATCTGCTTCTGAATTACCCATTAGTTATGTGTTCAGAGGTAGAATGCTTCCCCAATAATTAACAAGGTATGCCCATGCATGTTAGCACATAAAGATTAAATTTTTAACACTCAACTTTGTCTCATGCTTAAACAAATCCTTGTGTGCTAACTCTATGCTAACCCACAGCAGCTCCTTCATTATTACCTAATTAATCTACTAATAGCCACATCGTAAGAGTTTGTGCCCATAATTATACTATATATTAATTTAAATGGCTTTT
The DNA here is from genome assembly GCA_004027165.1 of Ctenomys sociabilis. Lineage (NCBI taxonomy): Eukaryota > Metazoa > Chordata > Mammalia > Rodentia > Ctenomyidae > Ctenomys > Ctenomys sociabilis. The sequence continues at coordinate 35,004 of PVKA01006542.1, read as the reverse complement.
AAAATAATGAAACCATATTAATTTTTAAAATTTTATTTGGAGAAACAGATTTTTTGCCATATCCTACCTTTTAGATATTGTTTGTTGAACATATTACTCCTTTCTTAGAGTTCCCATGTCCAACTAAGTGTTATATAGTAGAAGTGCATCTTGGAAATAAAATCAGCAATGCCATATTTGGGAATATTTTAAGACAAAAGTCAAACAATTATGTAATGACTACATAAAATGTATGTATCACTTTATATTAATAAAAATAATCAGACCCAAATGTGATTAGAGAGTCTTCAGAAAAAAGAATGTAAAAAAATAGAAGGACATATAAAATCTATGAAAGTGTCCAGTAAAAAGAAACTAAGTATGAAAATAATACAGCATCATAAAAATGAGAACTGCTTGTTTTAGCAATAACCTGTAGTTTATGTCTAAATTCCTTTTGAATACATTTCTCCAAATTACAGAAATGCCATGTGAGTGTTTAAATATGATTAATCATCTTGCACCTATTTTGCATAAAACACTTTGCAACTGGGACAGATGGTCAGTTTTCTGTTTTCCCAGCATGTAATAGAACAAGATTGGCATCCAAAAAGGAAGGTACCAGTCATGGGAACAGCCACCGAGAGCCTCAGCTATGGCTGCTACCACACAGCCTACCACTAGATGTCCTGTGGACTAAACAAGAGAAAAACTGGTGCATATATTTGCATTCTTGTCTTGGCAGTGAATGTTACTGACTTTAATAGTGTAGCTCTGGGTTTCAAAATAGCTGGTCAATTTTCTGCTACATTTGCTATTGACATAAAACACAGTAATTCAGGTTGTATAAGGAAGCCCAGCATGCTATTTGTCATGTTTGCAAATAAGTAAGGGAGTATGATTGAAATATTTATCCCAGAATCTTTCATGATGAGGAAACACACACACACACACACACACACACACACACACACACACACACACACCCGCATGCGCGCACGCGCGTCCTTATTGCAAAAATAGATCTTTTAATTATGTTTCACTTTTCTTACTTAGCAGACTCAACAGGCTGTCTTGTGATAGATTAGTGTTTTTTTTTCCCCCGAGGACAGTAATACATGGTAGCAAACCATTATAGCATATTCAGAAGCTCCATTCTGACTGTGTTATCCTCCATGACTGCTAAGCAAATTAAAGTTGAAATTTTCCTGACTGTCAGTTTGGGTGATTATTATATAGACTCTGTGAAGTACAAAAGGTGTTTAAAAGCAATGTGATGCCTTTCTAAAATTCTGCCTCCTAATAAGGCATGAAGGTACCTGCAAAAACCAATAACGTGTGCCAAAGTATAATGTGAAAGGGTGTCTTAAGCTACAATCATTTGAGAATGGCATTCAGACCAGGGAAACCCACTCCATCCTCAGAGTTGTCAGAAAAGGAAGTGGCAGAATATGCTCTACTCAGTGGTGCTTGGTGAGAATCCCACAGAGATGAGGGCAAACAGCAAATGCCTTCCCTGGCAACTCCATGACATGTTGGCAGGACAGGAACCTTGATATCAACTCCAAGCCCAAAAATAGTCATCACCAGGTTCTATAACTCATGAAATTCATTCTTTTTGGAATTTCACTGGCTATATTCAAAAATTTTTAGTGAACACATAAAAGTGAAGAAAATATACTTTAAAATATAAAAAAGTGTTCGTAGTGTCTTTTGAAAAAACAAAACCTTTTAAAAATGTCACTGGGCTCCCTGGGCACATGTATTTGCAATATCAGGGTAGTGCAGAATAATCCTATCAGAAGTATGAAGGACAAAATGCCAACCTAATCGAATAAGATTCCAGATGACAGTAATTTTGCAATGCAAAAAGCAAGAGGTCTTTTTGTTCCTTCTTCTTCTTTTTCTTAAATGACTGGATTAGAACTCTCCCAAGACAATTGGCTTTAATATAAATACTTCAAGCTTATCATTCTTAATAGCTTAGTAATACTCCATTATATAGAAATACCACATCTTTTTCAACCATTCCTCATGTGATGGACATCTTGGTTGTTTCCAAGATTTTGCTATCACAAATTATGCTGCTATACGTACACATATATCACTATGATACAATGTTTTCAGGTCCTCTGGGAAAATTCCCAGTAGGGGGATAGCCGGCTTGAATGAGATTTCCAGTCCTACTCTTTTGAGGAGTCTCCACACTGACCTCCACAATGGTTGTACCAGTCTACATTACCACCAGCAGTGGAGAAGTGTTCCCTTTTCCCCACATCCTCTCCAACATTTGTTGTTGGTTGATTTCCTTATGATAGCCATTCTTTCTGGAGTGAGATGGTATCTCAGTGTTGTTTCTATTTGCATTTCACAGATGACTAGCAACATTTATTCATTTCTTTAATTTCGTCCTCTAAGAAGTGTGTATTCATTTCAGATGCCCATTTCTGAATTGGGTCTTTAAATTTGAGGGCCCTGTTATATCTTAGTTCTTTATATATTCTACACAGCAGACCTTTGTCTGATTGCTTATTAGTTCGGATTTTTTCAAAATTTGCAGGTTGTCTTTTCACTCTGTTGACAATTTCTTTCAACATGCAAAAACTCCTTAAGAGGAGTTGATCCCAGTTGTTGATTCTTTCAAGTGCTTTCCACGTGAATATATGTTTGTTCATGGTCTTTACCTACCCCTATGTCTTCAAGAGTTCCTCCTATTTGTGTGTATGGACAGTACAGTTGGGATGGATTTGCTGTGCTTCTACATAATTCTATGAGACGCAAGATTTGCACTAATGGTGGTTGGACTAGGTCGGCTTCTAGTGCTATGAATAACCACTAGGAAAATAACAAGGTAGAAAGTATTAATTATTGAATCTTTGATGTAATTCAGGTATAAAAAATAAGATATGCAAACAGCTACACTCTTAATTTACTGATAAGAGACATCTGCTATAATAATGTCTGTAAGTATAATATCATGTATGCACCTTGTATGATACCAAAACATTATGAAAACAGTTTGCAATGTATTAATTTATTGAATCCATCTTGCCAAGGTGTCTTAAAACTGCCTCATTGATATTTGTACTTCAATAAAATTAAAAAAGAAGACAATTGGCTTTGTTTCTCCCTTTGGCTAGCTTGCTTTCACTGCAGCACTCTGAACTATCTCCATAGTAGCCACAGGCAGTGACAGACGGAAGAGATGTGATGATCTGCGAACTTTCTCAGGTTCACAGAAAGTACCTCCGCATGAGAAGGTGCTCACCCTTTAGCATAACCTGAAGCAGCCGCAAGCTAAGGACCTCTAGGTGGACCAAAAGCTAAGAGGTTCTGCTTTAAAATGAATTCTGAACCACTTTCCTGTTTTTAAGAAGTGTGAGTCTCTGATTTATCATGGCCAGTCAAAGAGATTGGAAGGAAGTACGAGGGGAGTGATGAGAAAGAAATTCATCCTTTTATTCATTTACAGACAAATATTTATTGAGTATCTATTTGGGGGAATATTTTCTCAAAGTAGCTTTTGTGTTCCCTTCCATTAATGAAGGGCAATTAGACTCAGGAAAAAAAAAGCAATTTTTAAAATTTTAATTACACCAGGAGAAAAAGAGAATACCTAAGGAAAAAAAGTCTAAAATGTTTTATTCCACAATACACACAGTTTCAAGTCCCACTTTTCTGCCTCCACTTCATTGCACAGGATGAAATGCTTTCCTGAAACCTTGCATCCATTCTTGAAATGCTGACTACTTCCCAGGCCCATTTTGCATGCTACCTCTTGCACAGAGCCCTCTCAGATTTTCAGGTTTCTATGTCATTTGAACAATAAAAGTTCTTAGCCGACACTTTTATTTTGTTCGAACACAGAGTACTAATGAAATTATTTTCCTTCATAGGTAAATGGCAATGTGCTTAAACACAAGTCAATTTTGTAATGATTTGAATAAATTATACTAAATTCTCACTTGTTGGCTATTTGTTGAGTTAATGAATTTACTATCTTATAATTTCACAGACAGTTGTAAATAAGGTTGATGCTAGAAAACAGGCCTCAAATTCCACTGCTATTGTGCTTGTCTGATCTTGATATCCCCTTCCTTGATTATATTTTGACCAATGGACTTTTTGAACTCTGAGATTTATACTATTTCTGTGTAAACATGCTAGATTAAAACAAAGCAAAATATATAAGAGAAAGTAAGTAGTTCCACCTTGGGTGGAGAATTAGGTGTTACAATGGTTTAAAGGGCTATAGGAACCTAGGGTCCTTGTGTGAGAAACTTGATTCACAGGACAGTGATATTGAGAGATGGTGGGACTTTTGATAGGTGGATCCTACAGGAAAGATACTTGAGTCATTGGAAGCATTACACTTGGATAAAATTAAAATTGATCTTGAAGTTAGTTTCTACAAGAGGGGAAAGGAGTTGAAAGGAGGGGAAGGGATTGGGAAAAAGAATAAAAATAAAATATTTGTACAGGTACAAATTTTCTGTGATGCAATTAAAAGGAAAGAGAGAACTTAAGGATTAAACAACAAAGAGAGGGCAAGAAGAAAAGCTAGGAAACACAACAGGAGCAAAGCCATACATTTATACATACTGGATGGGTAAGGCAATGATCCTGAGAATCCTCAACAGGTGTTTGAAACTAGCAGTCAGTTGGTAGGATTCTCACCCTGATTAACTATATATGCTGATACCTATGAACTAAGGGATTCACTGAACATAGCAATGTGTAATACTAGGGTCATACCTGGAACACCTGTCATTCTGGTCTTCTGAATATATACTGCTTGTCATGTCATACCAATTACTGCTATACTGTCTCTCAAGTAAATGTTTGTTTAAATAAAAAAGGTAATAAAGGAAAACAAGAGACAAGGAAAAAATGTCATAGGACTGTCCTGTTGTACTGCTGTATATGGTTAGATTTCTAAATTTCTGTGTAAAAATATGTAATTGTTTATTCCTATTTTTAAAATATTTAAAAATTTTTTTCTTTACATTCTGTAGGGATTTAAAGTTTAACATATCATTACTTGATGGAAAATACCTGTTCCATCATCCATGTTATGACTAAGATGTTTGATATTCAGACAGATAAGTGAAGTTAAGCTCAAATGCCTATACTATAGGGTAATAATATCATTAAGCTTCTCTTCTGGAGGGTAACAACCTAAGGTTGCAGACCAGAAATTAGAGAAAAAGAAGGGCTGAAAAGACAGCCAACATTTTTGGCCCTAGTTTTTCAAGGTCAGTGAGGACTCAAGACATAGGAGAACCTCTACTATAACATCCTATAACTCAGTTGTGTCCAAATTTTTCTGATCAAGGAGATTATGGGGACACAGAGGAAAGTGATCAATGATGTACAGCATGCTTAAGGACAGACTCATGGAGCTAAAACATTCTCTCATGCTTTCACAGAAAGCAAATTGGTCAAGCAATGCCCATCACTCATCCACATGGCTGACACTGACAAAGAATCTATACACTGTGGTACAGGGTTTCAGGGTAAATCCTGAGGGGAGATTTGACTGGGTCTTGCTTTATCTTGGTCTTAATCATATAGCAGAAAAATATAAAATTGAGGTGTAAAAAGTAAAGCCATATTAACATGAGTTGTAAAAGGCTCAAGTCAACAACTTCTGACATTGCCAGTCCTACGGATAACTCACTACTATTATGAACTGCTGGACTAAGTGGGATTATTTTGCTGAATTCATTCACCTATAATACTTAAACAGCAATGGAATATCCATCGCTGGCAAAACTAAACAAAAAGGTGAAATAAATGAAGGACCATTTTGTATTTGTTTATACAAAATAGTTGGGATAGATATACAGCTACTTTTTCCTAATTCAATGAGAAGAAAGATTTATACTAATAGTGTTTGAACAGGGTGCCATGCCTGCATCTTGTACTATGAATAACCACTACAAAGACAACAATATGCAATGTTTTAATTATTGAAAGTGTCCTACTAATGGGCTTTGAAACTGTCTCATTGCTATTTGTTTCTCAATAAAATTAAAGAAAAACAAATTTTCTGTGATGAATGTGATCATATATATCTAAAATGTATTGATAGAATGAAACCTTTTACAAAAGAAGTTACTATAGTTTTGCAGGGTACATCAGTCTGGGTTGCAAGTTATTTTCTTTGAGGATCTGAAATACTTCACTCCAAGCTCTTCTTGATTTAATGGTTTGTGTTGAGAAATCTACTGTGATTCTGATGGGCTTTCCATTGTACGTGATTTGTTTCTTCTCTCTAGCAGCTTTTAGTATGCTATTCTTTTGCTGAATTTTTGAGATCTTGATTATTATATGTCTAGGTATAGATTTATTTTGATTATGGCTGGGAGTTCTATATACCTCACTTATTTGTATGCCAGATTCTTTTCTCATATTTGTATAATTTTCTGCTAGTACTTCTGCAAATAGTCTTTTTATGTCATTTTTGCTGTCTCCTGCTGTTTCGTTGACATCTATTATTTTTTTATTATTTTTCTTTGCATTGTTTGTGCTGCTGAATTGTTATTTCCTGGTTCTTTGTTAATTTTAAGAGGCTTTCCTTTCACATTCATTAGCTGCACCATTGTCTTCGAGGTCTGAAAGTCTATCTTCAGTTTCATTCCAGGGGTTTTTCTAGCTTTCAATGAAATTCTTGATTTTTTTGACATCTAATTGAATCTGTCTCATGCATTGTAAGTCTTTTCTGTAATGTTCATTCCGTATTTTCATCATTTATCTATACTCTTCTATTTTTTTCTATGTCTTCTTTAGCTACGCTGAGCAATTCTTTCATGATTATTGTCATTTCTTTTCTGACCTGAGAGATTATTTCTGATCTTATTTATTCTATAGCCTGATGGGCTTGTTTCTTTACTTTCATTGCTATAATTTCAGGAGCTGTGTGATTTGAGGTGTGTGACTTCCAAGTTCTTGTGTGTTTTTGTCTCCTGGATTTGTTCTGGGTGGCTGGAAGATTGAGAATGCCTTTTGCTCCTGCATTTTGGCATTTTTGAAGCTCCCAATAATCACCCAGACAGCAGTGGTGGGCAAGCAGTGGGGCATGGGTCAGTAAGGTTTCTGTTACAGTGGGGAGCAGGGTCGGACTCAGCAAGGCTCTCACTACTGGTTGGGATGACTGGCTGATACTCAGCAAAGCTTCTGTGTAGGTGGTGGGTATGAGCCAAATTCACCAGGATCCCATGGGCTACCCTGAATCCTCCCTATGTTCTTAAAAGATTAGATGTGCACCTGTACAAGCTCCACACCAGTGCACTGAAGTCCAAGGAACACAGCTCACCAGAGTCCTGCAGGCTTCTCGGAGTCCTCCAAAGCTCCTACATGGTTGGCCCAGGTGCCAGGAAAACTCTGCTATGCAGGCTGGGCCCATAGATCACAGCTAACCTGAGTCCTGCAGACCACCTATAGGAAGAAGTTGCTATAAAATATCAAGCCAGATTTCTGACTCACTTTCTGGCATATCTTCCTATGTGATCTCCCCCTCCCCGGTGGGACACCGTTTTCCATGAGGACTTCACCAGCACCAGCAGGTGTTGGCACCATGCTTTCAAATCTTCAAACTTATTAGTTAACAAAAACCCTTCTTATTTATAAAGCTTCAGACCTCAAATACATTGTTATAGTAACAGAACATACACTAACAAAAATGTAATGATTCACTATTACCTTAAGCACTTTCCAAGGTTCATTTTCAAATAGTGATAGACAAATTTATAGTTTTAAGGAAAAATAATTTTACTCGTTATCATTTTTCAAAAGATTGAAAAATTAAGAAATATTGAATCAAGCAAAAAATAGTTACAAAATTTCTTTTTAAATGTTTAAATCAAATCATTAGCTCTTAGGACAATAAGTGAATGTTTAGTCAGATTGTTCCTATGGCTAATTTTATTTTATATGCTACAATCAGACTCACAAATATTACTGTAATTATTTTCAACAAATATAAAATTTTTCATACCTATTTCTCCAGTGTTTTCTACAGGACATGCACAGTAGTAAGTGCTTTGCAAAGAAATATGAATGAATGAATGGATACTCTTTTTTTTTTTTTTTTGGCGGAACCAGGGACTGAACTCAGGCCCTTGCGCTTGCCAGGAAGCGCTTATTCCACTGAGCCATCTCCCTGGCCCCAGAACGGATACTCTTGAAGCTAAAATCTCTATAAAGATTCTTTACTAAATGCAGGGAAGAACAGCTGAAAGGTGAAAAACTTAGACAATCAGCCAATTACTGTCTTTTTCTTTCCTGTCTGTATTTGGTACAGGGTCTACAGGGTCTCACTACATAGATCAGACTCATAGCGATCCTCCTGTTTTCAGCCTCCCAAGTGCTGGGATTTCAGGTGTGAGCCACCACATCCAGTCTCAATCACCACCTCAGCACGCCCCAGAAGCAGGGCCAGCACAGCAAGCTGCTGCAGACTGAATGCCCTGCTGCTGCACTCTGTCTAAACTGGCGCTTCAGTCCACTGAACTATCAGGCCAGCTCTTGCGACATCTTTTTCTCAAATTAAAGCCCTTAACTTTACATTGGATGATGTCCTTTTAGTTTGTATCAGCCAAATCAACTGAAAAATTATCCTTTAGTAATCAATGCTTTAGTAATCATAAATATCTAAAAACCAAGACCTTTTAAATTTGTAATACAAGCAATATATTCATATAGTCATATTAGAATTTTATACTTGTATCTAATCTTACTATACTTTCAAAACTCCATCTACATTCATTGTATGAATATCCATTATTTTGATTAAGTAGATGATAATCAATAAAAAAATCATCTCTTATACCACATATTGATACTACAAAGCCATTAAAAAGAGGAGCTAGAGAAGAGTATATAAAATGAGCAGATAGTAATATGTATATATGCAACATATATAAATAAATATATACACACATATATGTATATATACATATGTATATATGTATTTATTTATCTATATATTTATATATATGTAAATGGCAACTACTCTTCACTTGATATTGGCTTGGGATGTACAGGCAGATAGATGAGCAATATAAAAACATCTCTTTTGCTTTTTTTCTAAACTAAAATCACATGCTAAATTTAGGAGGGAAATAGAATGCATCTTATAAAGTAAAATTTAGACATGACTTTTTTTTAGTATCTTACTATTTTAAATTTATGAACTGGGAGAAGTTGATCAGAGTGATGTTTAAGCAGAATACCATAGAACAGATGCAACACATTAAATTCTACACTTTGAAGCTGTCATCCAGTTCTACACTTTAGCAGCACATTTTAGATACTATAAGAAATCTAATATAGAAGCCATTAGTAAACAATGCATATTCTGTTATTCCACATCAGGTTTTTTTCTTTTTCTTTTATAAAGAAGAAAAAGAAAGAAAAGCATAAAACTAAAGCGTACCCTTTGTTAACATGAAGAGCACTTCTCAATCCTTTTATACCGCCTTGATTTTCACTATGCCCTTATCATTTCTAGCAAGTGAAAACTGAGGAAGAAATAGAAATGTAATATGTATTATTATATTTTAATGTAATATTCTACTTTTCTGTTTGTAGTTATTGAAGTTTTTGTCTTACTTCATTAAACATTTAATAAACCAGCACCAGTTTAGTGACAGGTTTGAAGCACAACACAAACAGCAGGCAGTGTGCACCCGGCTCTCTTCATAGCAGTGTCTAATATCAGTGTCTACATCATCATACCCCACGGGCACATTGGCCAAACAACCAATGGAAGGTAAGCTTTTTCCGACAAAGCTTCGAAAATAAAGTTTTCTTCTTTTATCTTACTGCAAATCAATTGGAGCCCTTACAGCAAAATCCTATAAAATAACTTCAAACACCACTTCTTAGTCTAAAAATTTGTATTATGGCTATAACTCTTTGAAGTTTTATGACTGAAGTTTGGAGAAAAATGATTTAAGTGCTATCTGCTAGACATCAGAGCTTCAAAAATTCTCTCAGTTTTTCTTGACACATAAACTACTACTCACTGTATGTTTTTAGTACTTTTTTCTTGCTTTTAACCACCTAACCCAGTTTGCTTGATAAAAGTTATTTAACTACAGTTTATTCAACTGAATTAATATTCTTTAAAGGTTCACCAACTCACAATTGATGGTTTTGCTTGCTAAGGTTTTTTTTTTTTTAATTATATGTGAGTTTGAATTTTTTTATACTTGGAAAACACTTTTAGAATCTCAAGCAAGTTGATTCCAAACTAGATTTTAAAAACTACTAGAGAAAGTGCGAACCACAAAGTCAGGGGTACCTATGATTCCTGCTTGGAAGTTAAGTGTTAGAAAGAGAAGACAAAATTATTTTCTGATGGAAACATCTCCCTTGCCCTGTAAGGACCAAAAAGCCTCCTGCAAAGGGCACAAGACTCATCAGGTCTTCTCTGACAGTGGGCAAGAAGGTGTTGCTAGGGATTCAAGTCACCGCATGCTCCCCAACACTCTTCAAAGCAAACACTTCAGTATTATGAATTTCTTTTTAAAAGACACCGAAAAGTTTAGCTTGAAAAAGAACAGATTCTGCGCATCAAGCTGTGGTGAACATAGACCTTCTGTGGGCACCTTGAAGGGCTGCTCTGATGGGCCGAGTGTGAAAAGGGACAAAGACAAGTTCCTAACTTTAATGGCCAAACAGATGCAATACCTTTGCTCAGTACCCTGAGAGTCCTCTGTGTTATCCTGTTCTCCCTGAAGAATATTTCAAATGAGTCTCTTACATTTTACTTATTCATTTTTTATATTATAAAATATTTATTTCATAAAAAATAATTCTGTGATCTATACAGAACTGAATAAAAAGTACAATGAATTATTTCATTTCTTTGCAAAACTGCATACAGTACAACATGTATTCACCATTCTATGACCATTCCCAAGATGGGAATATAAGCTTGGCTTAAATACGTAAAGGTTCTGGATGGGTGCCACAAACTAGGGTTAAAATCCAGGGAAACATTCCTTTGGTAATGTGAACTATTTGATTGTACCATAGTTCATTTTATAAAAAAATTAAAATCTCTCAAACACAACTTTTCTACTCATTTATGGATGACTTCTTACAGAGCAAAAAGAGAACAGCAAGAAAGGAAACAATATTAAATTGGACATTGCTAATTTATGACATCCTTTCTTTCCCTTTCTTAGCTAGTGTTCTTTTCCTCTCCTGTAACTATTAACTAATGTGAATGGGAGTGACCTACTCTTATTGTACCTATTGTGCTTCTAGGAGCTTTGCTTAAACCAATGAATATGTCAGTTCTTCAACTGGCTCTATTATTGCCACTATGAAGCTGTGTCATTCTAAAAAAGTTAACACTTCAGGTAAAAGACTTACCTACATGCTTTTCCAGATAAGACAATAAAGTTGGAAATAGTTTTTATGTCTCACAAATATTATCAGTCCTGAAGAAAATGATGCTTTGCAGAGTCCAGAGAAATTAACGTAACTACTATAAGTTCTTAACTGTCATTTTCTACGCATAGCAGCTGAACTGCTGGAAAGTAACAGCTTCATACTCTATCAGTTACTCAAAATGCCAGTCTCCAAAGCAACAAGGAGCTCATACCACGATGTACATTGAGACATCATGAAATTAATAGTAGTTACCTTTACAGTAGTAGTTGACCTTTACAATTACAAAGATGCTCAAAGTGGTGGCCACAGCTTCCAAACATTTATTAGCATGGTGCACTGCTATCTGGGGACCTCTGGCCATTCCGATTGGTGCACATACATTTACAATTTTTTCCCTAAGGGCTGGCAGTGTAATAGATTTTCTGCCATATATGCCATATAAGGAGAACACTATCTGTTGGAAAAACATCACAGTTTTCTTCTTTTTCCTGACATGCTTAACATAACTTTTTAGTTGACTCTACATAAGTGGAAAAAAGGCAACAGAGGGCAGAGCCAGCCACACAACAGAAGTGCACAATCTGGAGTTCATTTTCCTTAGAGCAGTACCAAAAGCTATAGATAAGATTACAAATTTGACTTTGGAACAGATCAAGGAACATATGAATTAGAACAATGAAATGCTTTTGTACAAAGATGGCTGGCATGACAAACAATATGTGGTCATCTGTGTGAAAATTAAATGGAGGGAAAAAAGAGTTAAAATGGAAAGAGTATCTGTTCAGTGTCTACCACAATAGCAGTGGTAGTCTTGTACAGAATAATGGCAGGAGTTGAAAAGAATTTAAGAGGTTTGAGTCATGTTGTTAGTTGACATTATGGATTTGACCCCTGGATAGATGTGGGAGTAAAGAGGAAAGATCAAAGATGGTACTAAAATTTTTAAAAACTTATTTATTTATTTGGTACAGGGTCTTGCTACACAGCTATCCTCTTATCTCAGGCTCCCCAGTGCTGGGATTACAGGTGTGCACCACCGTGGCTGGTTTCAATGGCCAGCTCAGCATGGGGCTGGTATGGCATGCAGTACCAGGGACTGAACCCCAGGTCCTTGTGCTTGTCAGACAGGCACTTAGATGGCCAAACTGTCTCCCCAGCCAGTAATGAGATTGCTTAACCGAGAGATTTGGAAGATAATAATGTTGTCAACAATAATAACAAAAAAATGTGAAGGGACTTAGGAAGAAAAAGAAGGCAAGTTTGGGAGGAGAGATGCGAGCTCATTGGGAAACACTAACTGAGGTTAAAGTGCGAGATCTACAGTAATGTGCACAGATAATGAGTAGAGAGAACAGAAGTTAGTAGAATGCAGGTACGTGGGGGAATCAAGTCTAGAAGTAAAAGGTAGAGTGATGACTGTGTGTAGGTTTTCCAAGGAAAGAAGGGTAAGAAGCGCAAATGGGTATTATCCCTCCTTTCTTTGAGAGTTGAAAAAAATTGAAGCTGCAGTAAGTTGAAAAGGTGCCTCCACTCACCTAGTAAGTGGTAGATATGAGACTCTTGCCCAAGTCCTTAGAAGGAAAACTGAGTGTATGGATGTCACTAAGGACAAAGGAATCAAGAGAGAGGTTCAGGAAAACCATATTCTTGGTGGCATGGATGTTTGGAGAAGATCATGGTGGAACAGGCCTGAAATCCCAGGGCTCTGGGAGTTTAAGGCAGGAAGATCACAAGGCTCAGGCCAGCCTGGAAATATAGCAATGTAGTAAGACCCTATGTCACACTGAAAAATAGGCTGGAGCCTGGCACTGTACCTCAATATGAAGGCCCTATATTCAATCCCCAGTAAAACACACACACACACACACACACACACACACACACACACACACACCATAGAGAGATTGAGAATAAATACTGAAAAACGAAGTTTTCAGTTGGCTGCAGCTTTGTTTACTAGGAAGTCATGAGGATCTTCAGGAAAGCCATTCCCTTATGGTGTTTCAAATAAATTAAATTGCAAATGTTTAAAGAATAAAAGTGGTGAGCAGTGAACAAAAACCATTTAGCCAGCAGTATGTTGATGAAAGAGAGAAGATTGCAGGAAGACAAAAGATTCCTGGATTGAGAACATATTCTCTTATCATTTTCATTTTGCTTTTGTTTTATTCATGTGTTTTCCCCAGTAGACTAGCCCTGGGCACATTTTTAGGCAGAGGAAAGGGATCAGCAAGAGAATTTGGGGACACAATGGGAATAACTCAGTGACAGATAACCAGAAAGGCCTATGATTAAGGTAAACAATAGATCTAGGTATTTGTAAGTACTGGGTGTAAGAAAATTTTTACATAAAAAGTCATAGCTTGGTTCAGACCACAAAGTAGTAATTTGTAGTTTCCTGGTATGTTTTGCCTAACAAAGACTCTCTTTTAGCAGTTTCATATATGCTGCATAAACTGGTTATATAAAGCAAGGCACAAGGCTGGAGGGCTCCCACTCCAGCTTGACAACACCATCGTGTCTTCGCACCACCTGTCACATCTATCAACATTTTAACTAATGTCAGAGTTCTTCTTTTGCTAATGAGCTGCCGCACAGAGAAACATTTCCCCTCCCAGTCCGCCAGCCACAGTATAATGAGCAAGAGTGAAAGGCGTGAGCATCCTCTCAGAAGCCCCTCTGCTTTTCAAGACTGTCACTGTCCTTTTTGCTTTTTGTCACAGAACCAAATTCATTTATCTGAGGCACTCTCAGATGTGTTTGCTTTGATGTAATAAAAAAAATATCTCTTCTACCTGGAAGTCACCCCCAAAGGTGAAAGGTTGTGGCCTGAGGTCATCTAGGTAGGTGGGTGAAGTGGTTGTACAGTGGCCCACACATTAAAAAAGCCCTTCCCTTTTTCAGGAGTATAGTCTCTTCTCCCAGACTGGGATCTCTTAGGACTCTTCTCTATGTATCAAAAAATCAAAGGCTGATAATTCCCTCCCCTGTGCTTAGGGTCTACCAGATGCCTCCTCCACGCACTTACTCCTGGCCCTGCTTTGAGAGTCCGCTGTGGTCTGGTCTTCACCAGCCCTTTCTAAATTCCAAGGTTTAGCTAACCATCTTTTCCATTTCTGGATGCTGCTATCCTGGCAATTACACCATGATATTAAAAAGATAGGAATTTGCTTTTGCCAACTTGCATCCGAACTAGACTATGGCCACTTTGCATCTGAGGAAATGTCTGCTTCTTTTATCCCCAGCACTGAACACCGTGCACTAACTGGAGGTATGTCAGAAGAATTCATGCATCATAAATATGATGCAAATATGTTTACTTGTAATACCTGATACCTGGCCTTCCCTACATGAACTAGCATTTTCTGACCTTCAGTCCAAAGCTGGAGGAATTTCTGATGAATGGCGCTTATCCTAAGTATTCAGTAAGGAAGGGCCTTCCTACTTTTGTCTCTATAAAAGTGTGCTCTTCAGAACACTGGTCCTACAACACAGTCATAGGACTCAATCACCTAGGTACATGGAAACACTTCATTCACAGTGTCCAAACACAGATTCACAAAACAAATATACTGAAAAGTATAAGAACCAGGCCCAGAAAGGCAGGAGGAACATCAATAAGAGACCAGTCTGGACTATGTACGAGACCTGTCTTATACCAAACAATTGCTTTACTTGAATTCAGTGTTTCTAAATTAACAACTTGATCAATTGATCCTTCTCATGAGGGTGGAGAACTGTGGTAGCTGTTAATATCCCATATTAGTGTTCTCAGAAAATACTTTGAGGGGCCAGCGAGATAGCTCAGCAGACTAAGCACCTGCTTGGGCAAGCACAGGGACCAGAGTTTGACCCCCGGCACCACACATTGACCAGCTTTCCCCCAGGTACACTGAACTGGCCACTGAAACCAGGTGTGGTGGTGCATGCCTGGAATTCCAGTGCTGGGAAAGCTGAAAACAGGAGGATCACTATGAGCCCAAGCTACCTAGTGAGACCTCATACCAAAGAAATAAAAAAGGAAAAATACTTTGGGAAATAGTTGCATTTATTTATACCAAAGTCACCCCAATAGTCAGTCATAGATATGCTTGGAAAGTCAGAGGTAGGGACTGCTTAGAAAACTATTAGAGCACTTCTGACTTCTTTAGTTATTGGTCATAGGAATATGCCTGAAGTGGACTTGTAAATTTGATGACGTAGGAAAGAATGGTTAGTGTCAAAGACAAAATTTCAATCTCAGAAAAGAAAATACTTTCAGGGTCAAAGTTTTCCATCACATCCAAGGTAATATCCAAATGTTGTGAGGATCCACGAAATGTAATTGTCTTCTTAATTGAAGCACCTAAGGCCCGTCATTCATGGTAAAATAACCAAAATATATTCATTCTCGGGGAATGTTTACACATTTAGAACATTGTCACACATATCCATCAAATATGTCTATACTTTTCACAGAATGTTCTGCATAATAGCAAGCCCTGCCTTGCTAAAAGCACGACAGGTATGTATATCCATGTACCTGCCTTTACTACTTATATTAGTCATCAACATTAAAATATATACCCCAAACTTGTTTAACTTGGTACATCCAAGCATTAACTCTCTTTCTGACTAAAATTAACATCATGTGTTAAAATGATTCTTGTTTTTATGCCTTGATATTTATTTTCCCAATAGTGCATATACAACTTTTTATATATCCATGCAAGGCTGAATATCATTTCTAGTTCTAAGTAATTTTAATATCCTTGAGACTATAGGTAATACTTTGACTTAACTATATTTAAAGAGGTCATTAATGTTTAGCTATGTCAAAGAACTAGGTAGAGTGCTATTCTAATCAAAGTATCGTGGAAGAGAAGGAGCATTTTTCGATGTAATAAGCTTTCTTTTTGCTATTAAATGGTTACTATCCAATTTATGGTACCAAAAGACAAAACAAAGGTCTAAAATTTACTGAACTCAAAATATACATGCATATACAACATGGTAGTATAAAATTTAATTTGAAAAATGTTTTAATGTAATACTCCAGACCATAAAGCTCATTTTCCTGGGGCAAGATAAATATTTCATTTTGAAATTTTAAATATGAATTAAAATATCTGAATTTTTCTGGTTATAAAGTATTTGTGCACTGGGAAAAAACATAATACATTTTTAGAGGCTGAGCTCATTCTATGTATACATTTAAAATGCTGTATTGACACAGATAAGTTGTTCAGGTTAGAGATTGAGTGATAGCTGAGCTAATCAACATAGTTACTTCTCTGCGCTAGAAAGAGATGACATCAAAGCATTGTGAGTACTGCTTGTTAACTCTTTCTGATATAGCACACACAGTGCCAAACCTCTCAGATAATAGGGCAAGTACATAAGCAACAAAACAATTGTATCTGGATACACCTAAGTGCCTTACATTATGTAAGATGCAGCAGCATTTTTGAGTTCCTTTCTAACCTTAAGACGGATTATGTGATTCATTCCATCCCACTTTCTGTTTCATAAAATCCTTCCCAAGTATTTCTTCTTTTTTTCACCACTGTTTAATCAATGTCAAAATATGGATTTGTCTTATGCTCTATCATATTCTTTATACCCATCCTTGTGTGTGATGCATAGAAGATATGGAATAAATCTTTCTGAAATGAAGGGATGAATATTTTCTGTCAGTTGTTGCCTTCTTACCTTAAACTGTGAACCCCAGTAGGGGACAGAGATCTATCTTGGGAAGACAGGGATGAAAAATAATGGGCAAGAAGCATGCCACATTTGAAAGGGTGATGCAAGATACAGTTTTGTAAAACTTACTTGGAGTCAGCAAAGCTTCATTACTATCAACAGCCTACATGATAGGTATTCACTGAGAAGATTCTTGAGGAAAGGGAATAGTGCAAAGAACAGGGATGTGCAGGGGCTCCTAATGAGACATCAAGGTGTCCCCAAAGATCAAGTTACAATGGCATGCTATTGTGCCAGAGAAAAATGATTCCTAGAGAGTTGCAAATATTACACAAATCGCCTCTCCACTCCTCTCCAGCTGTGTCTTGCAGGATCCAAAGGGAAGGAGGAATTTGTTTTTTTTTAAATAATTTTATTGAGAAATAAACAGCAATGAGACAGTTTCAAAACTGATTGGTAGGACAGTTTCAATAATTAATACATGCATATTGTTGTCTTCTTAGTGGTTATTCATAGCACAAGATGCACATATGATATCTTGTTCAAACAATATTTATACAAAACTTTCTTCTCATTGAACTAAGAAAAAGTAGCTGTATATCTATCCTAACTATTTTGTATATGTACATACAAAATGATCTTTCATTTGTATCCCCTTTTATTATTTAGTTCTGTCACAAAAGGGTATTTCATTATCATCTAAATATAGTAGCTGCACGAATTCTGCAAAATAATCCAATGTAGTCCAGTAGTCCATAATAGTAGTGGGTTATCCATAGGACTAGCAATGTCAGAAGTTGTTGGCTTGAGCCTTTTATAGCTCAAAATATTGATATGGTTTTACTCTTTGTACCTTGTTTTTATACTTTTCTGCAGGATGGTTAAGACCAAGATAAAGCAAGACCTATATAACAAGAAATCTAACTTTTGTATCTGACAAGGTTAGTCAAATCTCCTCAGGATTTACCCTGAAACCCTGTACCACAGTTTGTAGATCCTTTATCAGTGTCAGTCGTGTGTATGAGTCACAGCCATTGCTTGACCAGTTTGGTCTCTGTGAAAGCCTGAGACAATGTTTTCTCTCCATGTGACACTCCCAAGGAGGAATTTGGGTCAAGAAAAAACAAAGGCTAAAATAACACTACTTTTTCACCAATTGGTTCCAGACTTCAGCTAAATAAAGGGAAAATGCATGCTTTGAATTAAATACATAATGGTGTTGGTGTTTTAATTTATGTTGGACTTGAATTATTAATACTAAAAAAGAAGCTTTAATTATGTCCTGAGGTGATAAAAAAAATAACAGAATACCCAGAAGATAAACTTAAAATTGCATTGATGTCAATGGAGGAGAAATAAATACATCTATTTCTCTATGATTCCATTCCATCTAGCAATCAGGTTAGGTAGCCTGGATGTTTCCCTGCTGGTTACAGAGGGCCAATAGGCTTTTAAGGGGGAAAATGTTGTTAACTAACTTGTGCTGTAAAGATATCACTCATGACTGCACAGCCACCTGAAGTAATGGCCACATAGTAAGGGTTCTGGCTTCACACACATCCCCTTCGTGACATGGCGTAAGAGGGCACTGTAGAAAAGAAATGTATTCCTTCCTCTTTATTCTAATTTTGGAAATAGAGTAGCATTAGAAGTCCTTATGCTGTTGTTATGAATACCTAGAAAAAAATTAAGCTTGTCCATTGAAGCGTATGGACTCATGAGCAGGTCTGTGTCCTAAGATTTAGCAACTCTGCCTTTCAGGCTTCAGTGTTTCTTTTTTAATCATTTGCGTGCACATCACAAAAGCACTTACACCTGAAAGTGTCTTCTGAGAAAATGGTTTAACTGACAGGTGATCTCCAGATTTACCTCTGGAGCCACTCCCATGACTCCAGGGCCTCTGTTCCAAGCTCTAGGAGCCTAATGGGCAGAGCAAAGTAGTGCAGATAGTAAGTAGACTCCCTGGTCCTGTTTACCAGTGTTACAAAGATATAAAAATAAGACTCAGACAATGAAAGAGGGAATTTGATATATTTAGATGGTCACAAGCTGAATTTTGCTTGTCACTGCTATAAAGAGGTGAGGAAAAGCTTTTTTAAAACTGTTTTTAAGATGCAAGGTGTAGGGAGTTAAGATCATCCCTATAACTTGCTAAAACTGATTCTAACAATACACACTGTCACTTTCAATCTGTTGGACTCTTATGCAACCAGACCATCACCGGCAATGAGAGCTGGGTCAGAAATGATGAACTTTCTTGCAAAACCTATCTTGGTAGGCCCTTCACAAGCCCTCAAAAGCTCACCTTCTTCAAGCCTCTTCCTCTAACCCAGAGCCATTTCGACCTGGTGTGTAGGATATCATTGAGCACTTCCCTCCCCTCCCCTTTCTTCCTTCCTCTTTTCTTCCCTTTGTTTTCTCTTTCTTTCCTTTTCCTTGCCTTCCCTTTCCTTCCCTTCCTGGTCAAATTGCAGCATCTGTCCTTGTCATCTGGCAACACCAATAACTGAAGAGTGTTTTTCTTAATGATGCTATGTAAACTGAAAAGGAACCATTCAAAGTAGTGCATTTCAGTCAAAGTAATCAATTGATGCAATGTAGGCACCAGGTCTCATATTTCTGCACCTACCAGGAGAGAGTTCCACTGAAAGTTAGTTAAAATGATCCAGATGGGTCTAATCTAAAGAGAAGATTCTGAATTCTGCTCTACTATTCTGAAGTACTCTATTTGTTTTATACCAATACCACAGCTAATATTGCAATGTGGAGACAAAGCATGATAAGAATCATCTCTATGTGAATAATCTGCCTAGACCTTCATTTTGCTACCCTGCCTATAACCAGTGGTACCTGAGTAATCAGGCATTTCAAGATAGCAATGAAGGGGACAAAAACCATGAATTAGCAGGAACATTTAGGGATGGAATAGTTGGAAGACAACAAACTGTGTGCATAACAAATTCACCTCCTATTTAAGCTTTATATAAATTTCTTGTTTTAGAACAAATAATTGTCAGTCTACCATGGAAGAGAATCCTTCATCTGCTAATCCCTACCAGCTTTGATACACAACATTGACTTGGGACATCTAGCCTAGCCTAAAATGGTATAACAAGGAAGCAATCATTAATCATCTATGTCACAGTTTCCCAATTAAGTAAAAGAGGAATCATGAAAATCTACCCCTGGTCTCTGGAACTGCTTATTCTGAAGACAAATAGATTAATATCTATGAAATACCATACCGAGAGCACAAGATATAAAAGAAGGACTTTGTGCCCACAATAGACAAAATACAAGATAACAACCAGATACCAGAATCATTTCCTGTGGCGGTGATATTCAGTTCTTCATGATAGCCATTTAACTGGAGATTCAGAGGATATCTAAGGTTTTGACAGTGTTTTGATTGTTGATCACATAAATGTATTTTTATAAAGTGACTAACACAAAGGAGTCAAGCAAACCAGCTATTTTTCAGTGTCTCTGCCCTCTAAAGGGACACAAGTGGAATTTTTAAAGGTAGCACAAGAGCACAACTCAGAAAGTGACAATGTCATATCATCCTGACATTCAGTAAAGGACCAGTAGTCCTTAAAGCTCAGCCAGTACTCAAATGTCAGGCTTGCTCTCTTGGACCTTCCACCAGTTGCAGACTAACATGCAACGAGCTTTGGCTTTCTCTGTCATATACAGTTATGGTAGAGTATCTCCTGATTACTGAGCTATCCTATTTTCTTGGACCAGAGATGAATGAGAGGGCCCAGTTTTCATCCTTACATGCTTACATTTAGGGGGAAATAGGCAGCAAACTTGTAGCAGATAAACAAGACAAACTCAGGGTGTAAAATCTCCTACAAGGGCCAGCCAGATAGCTCAATGGACTAAAGTGCCTCCTTAGGCAGATGCAGGGACTGGGGTTTGATCCCCTGTATGCCATCCTGGCTCTGCCCCCAGGACGTGCTGAGATTTCTATTGAGACTGGGCATGACAGAGTGCAGCTGTAATCCCAGCCCTTGGGAAGCTGAAAACAGGAGGATCACTACAAGTCCACTGTATATAGTGAGACCTTGTAGATCCTGCACTAACTACATTTTTAAAAAGTCACTTAAAATCTGCTACAAAACTAATAAAAGAAATCAACACAAGAAGAAAGAAAAATGTACTCTGACATGGAGATAGTAGAACTGTCATGGAAAGAATGGTTTGTCTCTCTTGTTTCCTGATAAAGCCATAGTGCCTGGAACTGGTAACCAGCCAGTAAAGCATTGTTGAATGAGTGAATGGAAAAAATAGAAGGTGTAAAGATATTAAAATGTGCAAGAGGGCAGAGGAGCTGGTAAATGCAGGGATGCTGAGGTAGACATTACAGAAACAACAGCAAGGCCAATGTGGCTTCAGTGCAGCAAGAACAGACAACATGGCAGAAAGCAATAGAGAAAAAGGCTGCGAGGGTCAGAGCACCTTTCTCCAGGGCTGATCAGCAAATGAATTCATAAACCAGGCCCTAAAGAAGGGCACCTCTGCTGATGGCCAATCTGGCATCATCTCCCAGGGCTGACAGAGTATGGGCTCCTTTGTAGTGCCTCAGCCCACTGAGAGGTCTTAGCATGTCAGGGTCTTCAAAGAAGCTTCTGGGTCTACCAGGCCCACCTTCCCTCCAGAGAGCCTGACTGCCACTTACATCTCAAGCTTGTCCTTCTGGAGGCCATATCTTATCCCCAGGGTGAAACTACATCCCTCTATGATAGCCCCTCGCTGCCACATTACTTTCTCCTCACGCATGGCCTCCAACTGTGACCTGCTCCACACCATCTTCCTGCTGGACAGTAAGCATCCAATGGCAGGAACCCCTTCCCTTAGTTCTATTGGCTCATTGCTTTTGCACATGGCAGGGGAGTATTCCCTAAACCAATAAGCTAACTCCGACTTTGACTCCAGCTAAAGGACTGGAGGAAACATGTCTAAATTTTTCCTATCTTTGGATTCAGCAAAAGTCAACTATGTTGTCTCTGCCCTTGCAAGGACATTCTCCAAAGTAAAGTGAATGTGCTCAGCTTGTTTCCTGGCTGGGACAGTGTGTGACTCTGGGCAGAGCATTTAGCCTGGCTTGTGCCCTCGACACAGGGGCTGGCCTCAACCTTGCAGGACATGCTGAGGGTGGAAAGGCAATGGGGAGGGAGGCAGAGTAAACCAGGAGTCTGAAGTTCCTGGGGTTTTAAAGTAGTATGCCTGCTGTGTCCCAAAATTATAACCACAAGTCATTTGTATTTGCAGCCTACTTTAGGAAGTTGGTTTTCTTTCCTGGTTGAGAATAAATCTAAAAGAGCAAATGCATGTGAAAGAAAGTGTCTTTAGGTGAGATAAAGGTCAGCCACAAACAGAAAGATGCATTGACAGCTTAATCATCGCTTATTAGGAGAACAGTTTTAATTAAATATGTAAAATTGAGAGGGACGCATAAAAAAGCACTTTACATGTGTATTTTTTTTTTCTGACATCAATACTGCCATTGATGAGCAGATCCAATTTAGTTTCACTGTGAGAGAGCAGACAATGGTCAGTTTTCCTCCAGCTGGCTTATTTTACAAGCATTAATGAACAATTAACCAACACTGGCACTCTTTCCATCTGTAATCCTGTAGTAGGATCACTAATCTCTACCACTAGCAGCTAATGATGAAGGTCTCTTAAGCTTTACTTCTTATCTCAGCCAGTCCTTAATACTTGCATAAGTATGCTTTCTGAGGAGGGGGGCCCCCTACTGCTATGCAACCCGAGAACAAAGGCCCAGAGACATTTTTGAAGGGGTTTCTGTTCAATAACACTTCTATGCTTATGTTTGCCTTCCTCCTACAACAAACACCAGTGATCAGCAGAGGGCTCTGGGGGGTCACGGAGGGCTCTGTGTTTCCATACTTCTAATACTTATAAGAATGTATTCAGACGGTATTATACACACCCACCCCCAATCACACAGGCAGACACCCTCAAGAGGGAGGGAAATGTGGTTTAAATAGAATCAAACAGTATTTTCTTCCACGAGTCAGCTTTGATTTGGCATTGAATACCACTGAGTTTGAAACTACATTGTCATTAAAAATGTTTATGCAAGAAACAGATTTATCTAGAAAACCCCACACAGTCTAGGCCTTTGTTTCTCTGAATTTAATGAAACTTATATTCAATTGTCTGGCTCTAGTGGGGCAGAAAACAATTCATCATTTCATTAGAACTCCTCTGTAGGGTCAAGATTTGAAGAAAAAGCAGGGTCAAGATAAAAAAAAATTATGTCCAACTGTAGAGTCGAATAACTATAGGAGAATAGTGTAGGCTTAAATGACAGTTTTCATCTGAAGCTACTTTTCAGACTCTTATAACTTCTTGGGAACATTATTATTGAAAAGAAAATTGTACTCATGACCTGCTTCCAAATTTGAGCCATTAGAGAAAGTTTCAGTTACACAAATTTTGCTAGGTTTGGAGTGTTGGGATGGAAGGGCAGTGTAGCAAAGGCAGCAATCAGGGACACACATCTTGACTTTGTCTGCCATTGCTAAACTAAGACAAGCACCGAAACTTTACCCTTTGTCTGTGCTCCTTGAAAGTTGTAACATATAAACCATGTTGATCCGGAAACAGCAAAATACCAGGGTAGTGTTGAGAGGGACTGGCCCCTGGGTGCTTAAGCACTGTGCATTGTCAGGAGGGAACAATCCAGATGATTCCTGGTATCTGACTGAGGAGGGAGGTAGGGACAGGAAGGCAGGCACATGGAGCTGATACCCACATCTTAAGCTTCCAAAGGTTCCAACTACCACATCACCTTCAATGTACTACCCCTTCGGGATTTAAAGTGAATGCAGAGTGAATAAATAAACAGATGTATCAACCCCTTAACAAGGAATAGAGAAAAAGTTAAACGATTTTGCAATGTTTACCCAAAATGGGCTGAATCCTTTTTACAGTCATCTCATTTTTCTATTTATCCATTCAAAATTGCCAAACTACTATGTTTCCTGTCTAACATTCAGGGAGACTTGTACCAGAAACAGAGAGCTTAGTGGACAGAGGCTTGGACTGAAAGTTTGGAAGCTGAGTCCTATTCACACACAGTTACTGACCCCTTGTGTGATATTATACAAGTCACTTAACCTCCCTGCCCTTCTGCTTCCCTATTCATTCCCCAGGGACAATGCTACCTGCCCCTCCCTACCTCTGGAGCTGTGAGGTTGAATGAACTATGTCTGCTGAGTATTTGAAAACATCATTGGTTGGTGGGAAGCTCAAACACTGAATGCACTGAAAAAGACCTGTAATGTGATAACATACAATGAAAATAAGGACAGAATATAAAACAGGGAAGCCTGGAGGTCAGGAACCTTTGCCACTAAAAAGTTCGTAATCATGGGCTTTGAAAATGAGTCTCAATGGTAGAATAGTGATTTTTTCCTCTTTGGGAATCATTGGCCTGATCTGTTTAATCGAAGTGAACATTTGGACAACAGTAGTGAAGTTTAAGGTGGGGAGGTGGTAAATAAATATTTGATATCCTGTGAAGCCCAGCTTATTAACTCCCAATTTGAAAGAAATAATTCAAAAGTCTCTATTTTTATTCCAAAAACATACTATCTTCACTGTACCACAAACACACTACACTCATTTTTAATCCCTATTTCCATATATTGTTTCCCACATTTTTTCTCAATGCATTTAAATCCCACTTATTAGTCACGTTCCAGTTAAAGTCCCATCCATCTCTACCATGGAAGATTCTCTAAAAATCCTCACGACCACTTGTTTTTGTGCATCAAAAGTTTATGTACAACATCCAAATGTCCCCCAGGGGTGCCCAATGACTCACTAAATATAAATGATCCACCAGTTCATAAATTAATATATTAATTAATAAATCAATGAATTTTTAATGTCTATGTGCCCCAGGAACATGGTAGGTATTACCTTATGCACATACCCAAACACACACACACACACACACAATGAGGTTAAAGTGTTCCTGCTTTCAAGAAACTTTCAAACTAATGGGGAAAGCAATGCTATTGGACTTGAGCCAAATAAGTGCTAAAGTGTGTCACATTAGTAGAACTGAACTAGCAATTTAGAGGAGAGACAGATGAACATAAATCAGAATGTAAAGCAATTCTAACAGAGAATTTGCTTTCTAACCACAAACCACATCCTCCAAATCCTCCTACTCTTCACCTCCTACTCCTGCTCAGCCAATCTGATGTGCACTGCTCCAGTTCAGCCCACTCAACCAACCTATCTTTAGGTTCATAGCCTAATTGTTACTATACAAGAAAGACTATAGTATCTACTAAAAGTAAAAAAAAAAAAAAAAAAAAGATTAGCAGGACAAATCCCAAGATCTATACTTACTCAAGGGTTCAGCATGTAGGGGAAGTTCTTGGAAAAGACCGGATGAAATCTCAGCCACATCACAAGTTCAAACCTACAGTGACTTAGCCTTTTTTTATATCAGAATTTCTCCTTATGCCATATTTTCTTGGATTTAGCTCACTGCTCACCAGTTCCATAAATAGGAGACTCTGTCTAGAAGGAGAAATAAAACATGTATATACATAATCAAAATAAAGGAAGAAGGTGTTAATTGGCTCATGAGAGGTGCAGATGAAGTGCTGTGAGATGCCTTCTAGCCAGGAGAGGTTAACAAAAGCTCAATCAATAAGAATATGAACAGGACTTATGAGATATATGGGTACAGAACATGTGGAAATAATAGGGAAACAGCATTATTAAAGCATATATATGTGTCACAGAAGAGTTAGGATAGGCTAAGTTGATTTGGTAGATGCACAGAAAGCCAAGTTAAAGATACAAATATAAACTAGGACCATGGTATCAAGGGAAATGAGCTTCATCATTAGGAAGTGGTTCCAAGAAAGGGAAAGTCCCACACAGTCACATATATCCACGCTACCTCTCCATTTTCAACTGTTTATGCCAAGTAAGGCTAAGGCCTAGGAAACGAATCTCTTACCTAACACTTGCCTTAACTCAGACTGTTCAAAATAAGTATGGACTCTAAGTACACCTATAAAGGATGTGATTTAATTCTTTTATTTTTAATTTTCATTTCCATTGTCTCCCTTCCTTTTAGACAGGAGTTTCACTGCTTGTGCTCCGGTAGTACCGGAATGTTTTCACTCTGTCTTAGCTGTGTCATGTCATCAACCTAAAAATAGATGCTAATTAACAAGGTTATTTCTAACTTACATTGTTAAAAGAGAGGGAAACAGTGATGAGACACATATAGAGTATCAAATTAACCAAGGACAGAACCAAACTCTAGTTCAAAATTCCCACCTCACAGATATTCAATTCACTAAATAGGCTCTCTTTTTTGTAAATCAGATAGTCATTATCCAAATTTCCTCCCCCCCGATGTGATAATATAGTGTGACGAGTCATGCCCCAACAGAACACGGATCGACTTCGGGAGCCTTCCCGCTACGTGGAGTGCGTGGATGGCAAAGCAAATATCTCACTCTATTATCTGTTGTCTCTGAACCAACAGATTACATGGTTCACGGACTAGCTGAATAACTTTTAGACAGTTTGCTCATGTCTATTTACACATATTACACAGAAATATATTAACAACTGAAGAACAGCTGCAAAAATTATATGCTGAGACGGATAGATGAGAGCAATACTCTCTCTCTGTACCTTTCTGTAGTGAAAGGTTAAGTTTTACATGGTAAAGGAAGCTAGAAAAACATACATGTGCATATTTCTGTAAAGTGTAAATTCCACACGGTAATAGAAGGAAAAACAAAAACATATAATTTCCTACATATTTAAGCCTTTTCCTCTACATATTTAAGTTTTGCTCTCAAATACTTCATGATAATTGAATTTCTTAATAAAAAGGCCACTGATCATATTCATTCAGTAACAATAAAAATAATGGAAGTCTTCCGATTTATACTTTTTTGAATAACAAAGTGTTTATTCTCAGATCAATTTAATCTCCTCTCAATCACATACATCCCACATAAAAAGGTCTTTGCAAGAATAAGAAGATTCTCACTCTCATATCTATCCTAATAACAGGGGTTATTAAATATTTTTCTTTAAAAACAAATGGTGGTGTTACATAAAACTTTCTTTAATTAAATGTTACCTATCACTACACAAAATTCCAAACTGAATTTATATGGGAAAATGGATAGTCAGATGGTATTGGGGCTGAGCTGGCCTTATTACTTGGTGGTGAAAAGGCTGTGCCCACATACAGACTGGAAAACATCATGGATTGCATCCCTTCCAGAGCTCCCTGTCAGTGTTCCCACTGCTCAGAAAACTGCCCCCAGCCTGCCTGTTTAGGTACTTTCTTTCTACTGGTTCTTTAGATTTTTAAATAAAGTATCATTTCCTTGGGGGAAAACTACCTGACTATTATGCATACACAGACACAGACACACACACACACATACACACACACACACACACACACACACACACTTGCACACACATACACACATGCACACCATGCCACCCTAAACTGAGCCACAGTTCTCAGACTTTCTGAGACCTCCCTGAAAGTGTATTCTTATAGATGAAATCAAACCTGCAAGTGTGAAGGCCAGAAATTATGTATTTACTTGTGCTACTACTCGATTAATGTCTAACCTTTTTATAGAAGCTCTAGACTAATAATTTTCCTAACTACTGTTTTCTCTAACACAGAAACTTGCTCATATACACACATCATAAATATTTAGTGAATAAATAAACTGGTAACAGTGGAGACTGGAAAGATAGCGTGATGTCATTTATGAATAAGACTTGATTCCGAATTGGCTTTCTTATTTTTCCATTTTTTTGTACTTTTCAATTTACCTATTGTGTGACAGAACAGGTAAGATAAGGTGCTATACTGTGATTCTGTAGGCATAACAGAATCTTCCTGTGAGCCAGCTGGTAAGAAGGAGACCACATCACTTACACAGCTCCTCATCGACAGCCAACCTCCATAGCTTTGCTCCTGCTGTTCCCTCAGCCATAATTCCTATCTTCGTGAAGGCCCAGCTCAAAATACACTTCCTTTTTCTACCTTGTTTTAATTAAACTCCACAGAGGGGTATTTGAATGTTTGTACTTTATTCATCTGTTTATTCCCACAGTGCTTCATACACTGCTGGTTGCAGAAAGAGCCTTCCTGAAATGAGTAGAATTAAAGTCAAGCTACAGATGAACTAAGTCTTGAATAATGTGCCCAGAAAGGGAAAAAGCAGCAAATAAAAAGGTGAAAACCCAGGACCTCAAAAGAGCAACCTGAGGTCCACTTCATGCACCTTGAAATTCCCACTCCTAAAGGTGTATTTATTAAACTAGTCTCACATTACGAAGTCAAGATCAGCTTCTGTGAACCTCTCCTGTTGCTTTTTCAGATTGAACAGTCAATGTCATTTCAAACTCTCTCTAAATCTTATGTTTTGCCTCCAGGAGCATGTGCTCAGAACCATAAATGAAAGTGTTTCTGAATATCCACTCTATGTTCATGTATTACCAAAAACAAATGGCCAAGCCGTGAAATGATCTTCATAATGTTGGGACCTAGAAAGTGTCACACTCAAATACACCATGATGCAACTCCTAGTGACAGTTCTGTGTCACATGAGTCAGACTTGTTTAGATTTACTTAGTCTTAAAATTCCGGGCTGCAACTCAGCCTCTTCTACTTCACTTTACATCCATGCCCCTCTGGTCTACTGCTTGAGTGCTACAAGTCAATTTTCAGAAAAGACACAAGATAACTCAATCCCTAGACATTCTAGTGTCCCCATCAAAGTGTGGCTAAATTAGACCTACAGATTAAAGCAAAGATTTTTTTCCTTTTCTTTTTCTTTTTTTTTTTTTTTTTGCTTATTTAGATCATTAGAGTCTATCATTCAAAATCACTGTTGTTCATAGAGCAATTGCCTTCAGTTGCTTTGGTTGTTTGTTTAAAGAGATATAAACAAGTTGTTAAGAAGCAGAAATAAGCAATCCTACTTCAGACAAGAATATCAAGAGGGTTAAACCCATATCCTCCCAGCTTTATGCCTACGTCACTTACTACCCTGAAATCTGTTCTCATTCGGATGAAAACCAGTGATTTTTCTCTCCCATAGACAGAAATCACATGAATAAAATGTCTTGCATAACAAATGAAAATTAAAACAATTTTCAGGCTTTATTTCAATGCCTTTAAATATTCGTGCCTGCTACTGGTGTCGTTACTTAAAGCCAAGTTTTAAAAGTAAAGTTCCAGGGCTAATTTCCTTTCCCTTTTGCTGTTTGGCTGCCAACAGGATAATCTTCAGAAGCTTGGCTTTGTTGCTAGAGCAACCAACCTAATTTTAAGCATTTTTCAATATCTTCCTTTGGAGTATTTTAAATAACAATAAGATACATCGGAGTGAATGCATTGTAGCAAGCGCTAAATTAGGTTTTTTTACAATTCTGACCCAGTTATAGGAAAACTGGTCTAGCAGAGATTAAAAACAGCAAACATTCTTTGTGTGGAACCTGCGTGGCATGTGCCACATCCAGGCCAGTGCCCATTTCCCCAGGGTGAGCAGCACCATCCAAAGGAAAGGAGTGACAAGAAAATTCCTGCTCCTTCCAGTTCCGACCTTCCATTCATTTCAAGACCTGAATGCACCACAGACCAGTTTTACAATGTCCTGTGCTTGTGTTCAGTTGTAGTGCTCAGGCAGTAGGCGGCTTTGGAAGCGCTTGTGGATGGTGAGAAACTACAGCACTTGCATCCAAACCCTTGTGCTAACCTATGATAGCAAGCAGGTGCTACCATCAATTGATTTTAGTTCATTTTTACTTATATTTTTCATATTAAAAATCCCAGCATACTTCTCAAAGGCAGGATAGATAATAACTTTAAATATCAGCAACCAGACGGTATATAAAACACAGATCCCTACACAGCTTAGTTTCAATGAACCACGCTGCTGCGTACTTCTCATTGCCTACAAAGCATGCAAAGCTTTTGATGCACACACCACACTGAAACCCAGTTTTTGTAAAGTTAATACACACTAATAAGCAACAGATTAAAAAGGCCAAGTGAAGAGAAATTACTGGCTAAATTGTACAGGATGAAAGAAAACAGAACTCTGGTAAAATATCTAACATAGAGGTAGAGTGATTGACAAGATATATTCAACATCTGCAGTTTAAAAACATTTTAGGGATAAAGTAGCTACCTCTTTAGCTCAGACGTGGAACATGTGTTTAGCTTGCCTGAAGCCCTGGGTTCAATCATCAGCATAAAAATATTATTTTTATTTTAAATGACATAGTAATTATATACCCTTACAAGGTAGAGTGTGATAGTTTCAATGCAAGTTACAATATCGGAGTCCTTGCCATATCTGTCACCTCAGGCATTTATTATTTCTCTTTTGGAAATATTAAAAAATCTTCCCTACTCATTATTTTGAAATATGCAATTAATTATTGTCAACCTTAGCTATCCATACCTGGTGTCAAATGTGAGAAACTACTCCTGTTTTCTGAGTGGACTTCATGTCTATTAAACACTCTTTCTTCATGTCCTCTCTTTCAAACTCCTTATTTAAATGTTTATTGAAATTAAAAATACCATTGAAATTGAGCTATACTACTTTAAGTGAAAACTGTTTGAAAACAGTGACCAAAAGAACAATTATCTGCATGTAACTGGACTCCACTAAGAAAGGGCGAAAAAAGAGAGCAGGCTTTTGGGTTAATGAGGGAGCAATTATATTTTCTGCCTCCAAAAACTAACAACATTCTAATGATTTTGAGTGAGACCACTAGTTAAAGTAGGGGAAAACAATTCAGCTTTGAAGAAATGGAGGAAACGTGGTTTATGTTAAAGAGATTTATAATAAATGAGACACATTGTGAGACATTACTAACTTACATGAATAGTGTTGTGGTATGCCCACACATCAAAGAAATGCATTTATTAAAACCATTTTCCAAGACCAAAGGGCACTCATGCCAGATTTTCATTCCTAAAATGTAATATTGATAATACATCATTTTGGGGCTTGGGATTTTGCAAGGGAACAATACTATACAGGACACATTTTATAAAATTACTTTAGAACAAATCACCCAAAGAATCATATACAAAGAGTACAGGAAATCGGTCCATACAATAAAGAATAATGAATTCAACTGCGGGCCTGGATCTTAATATCTTGCATGAATCCAGCTGGAAACCTAGAGTTCATAACAATGCCTCTCACAAGTCCAATTGGAGGCCTAGAGTCCACCCAATGTCTCATGCAGGTTTCCTTCATGGATCTGTGCTGGGAAGGCCCAAAGGTCAGTGGGGGAAGTTAGAAAGTCTACGCCAGTGGGATGAAGGATCAATGCTAGCAGGCTGACGCATCTGAACTGGAGCCAGGAAGCATGCAGACTTCCCTGAAAAGTACCAGAGCCATCCTCAGCAACAGTGACGTCCTGAGCTCCTCCCATAATGAAGAAAGCTGAGCTACCATCAGAAAAGCCAACGTGACAAGCTTCTCCAGGAGACTGTACTGTGCACCCTTTGGAACCAGGAAGCAATGCTCAAGATGAGGAACACAACTCCCCCAAAGTGAACCACAGCCATTCTCAGAGAAGACAAGGTCACCTGCTCCTCCTCCGATGAGAACAATCAACCTCACCAGAAAAGACAGCACGACGAAGTCCCCAAGCAGAATAGCACGAGAGAACCAGCAGCTTCCAACAGCTTTCCAAACAGCTTTCTTGCAGCTTCCCTAGACATCTTCCATCAGCTTCTTATGCTGCTGGAAAAATCCTCAGGCGGGCCCACCACAGCCAGCGCCAGGCTAGTTCATTCAGGTGGGTGTAGCAAGTTGACCACCAGCACACATCCACTACACATTGTAATTACTAAAACCAACTTAGCCCTGGCTGCTCACTGGGTCACTTTTCATTGACTTGGATGGAAGAGCTGAGTTAGATATTCTCTTCCATGAAGCTCTTAAATGGTGCTTCAGTGATTCTTCCTTAGAACATTTTGTTTTCTTGAGATGTCCACCAACTGACGTGGTTGTAACTGAACTATGCATTACGAAAAATAACTCACATTTATTTTTAATGCTACTTTTAAAATGCCTGGCTCTCAAATTGTTCTTACCATGAAGAGAATATGTAAAATATGACCTCTGTAGCTTTCCCTCTTCTTGACTTCTGTTGGTGTTTGCTTATACATTCACCTTACCTAAGAGACCTTTTTACTCTCCTCTAAAACAAAAGGGAAAATATTACTTACTGCTAAACTCAGTTTAATAGAAATATGGTCAAATTCCACCTTTTGAAAATCTTATTCTTAGGAAACCACTCCGCCCTGATCTTTCCCCTTTGGTATTCTTCAGTATGCAGTCACTTGTTCTGTTTTGCTATTTAGCAGCTTTACCCATGAATACATCTTGTCTTTCTAACAAAATACGTACTTTTGAATAAAAGAGATCTTTTGTTTCTTCATTAATTTCTAGGTGAGCTATGATATGCTTGAGGATAGATTAAGTACATTATAAAAGTCATTTGAAAAATTAAAAATAAAGGGCTAGTGAGGTATCTCCATGGACTAAGTGCCTGCTTATGTAAGCGCAGAGACTGGGATTTGATCCCCCTCGCTATATGCTGCACCAGCCCTGCCCCCAGGTACACTGTGCCAGCCACTGGGACTGGGAGTGGTGGTGCACATCTGTAATCCCAATGCTAGGGAGGCTGAGACAAGAAGATCACTACAAATCCAAGCTGTGTATTGAGACCATGTACCAAATACATTTAAAAAAAGAAAGAATAATTGAAAGATAAAGATGAAAATTTTGTGAGACATTACATTACATCTGGACTTAATTTACTTTTATATTTATGGCTTGCTCTTTAAAATCTTGATATTTTCAGATAGATCATTTACAGGAGTAAGTAGGTAGATCAGGCATTTATTATATATTTATAAATATCTAGTCTGGGTCCAACACCCTGCCAGGTGCTACAGATAACATGAAGTTATAAATAACATGTGGCTCCTATCTGCAAGATGCCCTTGATCTAGAAAGATCTAGTGGCAGATTTTGTAACCATGAAATGTGAACAGAGACAAGGTAGTGGAAGGATTAAACATCTCAGCTGATGGGGCCAGGGAGATGGCTCAGTGGAATAAGTGCTTCCCTGGCAAGCACAAGGGCCTGAATTCAATCCCTGGTTCTGCCAAAAAATAAAAAATAAAAAAAAAAATAAACTCAGCAGAATCAGAAACATACCACAGTTAAAGATTATGGATGTATAATGAGTCAAAACTAATTTTGAAGTACTCTGGAGTCAAACAATCAAGTAGTAAGCACATTTCAGAGTCAACCTTACAAAAAAAATCTGTGAAATAATATTAATCTTTGCTTTATGTTTTCTTTCACACCAAGTCAGCACCTGTTCCGTTTCTTAAGCCAGAAAAAAAAAAGAGACAGAGAAACAGAGAGAGAGAAAGACAGAGAGAAAAGGGGAGGGATGAAAGAGAGACAGAGAGGGGCACAATGAAGGAAGCAAAGAAAGAGAAAAAGAGGTTGATTATTTCATAATATTTGATAAAGAGTCAGCTCTCCCATTACTGGAACATAGGGCCCGACACCCAAAATTTAAGCAGAAGAGACTTAGTTTAGCTCATAGTTTTAGGGGAAGTCAGCCCATGATCTTAAAGCTGCCAGGCAGGACTGCCATGACCAAAGGTGAGGTAGAACAAAAAGGTGCAGTTCATGAAAACTGAGAAGCAAAGAAGGATGGCAGTGTCAGAGAGCAAGGGCCAAAGAACCACGTAGCACACGAGGTCACGCCTCCACGGCCTTCCAGACACACTGAGAAGTACGTCCCTCCCACTTTCTTGGCAGCTCCCAAGCCAATCAAGTTGCCACAACCAACCTGAACAGTCATAGAACGTTTTAAATGCTCCCAACAGAAAGAACTGCTGTGTGTGTGAGACGATAGGTATGCCATTTACCCTGATCTGATCATTGCGCAACAAAACGTCACACTGCATCCATAAATATATAAAATTACTATACACCAGTTAGTATATAGATAGTAATTAAAATGATTTTTCTTTTATTTTTTGTTTTATTTGTTTGTTTGCTTGGTTTTTTTTTTTTTTTTTTTTTTTTTGGCAGAACCAGGTATTGAACTCAGGCCCTTGCACTTGCCAGGCAAGTACTTATTCTCCTGAGTTATCACCCCGGCCCCTAAAATGATTTTTTTTCATTAAGAAAGCAGGCACACTAAGAGGTAGAGTCCAGCTCCCTGAGGATGAGGGCGGTGTCATATTTGTTCACCACTTTAGCCCAAAGTCTAGAATAATGTAGTGTCTGAGAGTTTGTGTTATAAACTCAGAATCTTTTTGCTTGAATCTAGCTTATAATCTACAAGATATGAGCACATGTTTACTTAAGATCTTTTAGCCACTATTTTTTTTTTTTTTTTTGTACAATGGAGATGTTAAGATTATTGAAGTAAATTGCTCAGCAGAAAGCACGGCACAAAGGAAGACTTCAATCAGTGTTAGCTATTGTTACAGTTTATGGCTAGATGTCCACTCAAAGCCACATAGAGTCATGGGACAGGATTCTAGCGTTTTTGTTTTTGTTTTTTTTTCCCATTTATTTTTATTTTATTGAAATACAAATGTCAATCAGTCAGTTTCAAAACACCATAACCATACAGAGTCGATGAAATAATACATTGCAAACTGTTTTCATAACGTTTTGGTATTGTACAAGGTGCATACATGATATTATATTTACAGGTTTTTATATAGCTGAATTATATCAAAGATTCAATAATTATTTACCTAGTGGATGACCATAGCACTAAAAGCCGACATAATATCCTGTC